>CM019148.1:38197364-38209052 GCA_009733165.1 Naja naja | reverse complement strand
TACAAGGTAATTGCTGCAGGATACTTCATACTTCTTATTAGAGAGTACTTCTTATTACAAAGTACATGCATTACTTTCTGCAGAAGAATGGCTAATTAACTTCTGGGTGTCTAGAATAACTATGTATTTCAAACTAAATCAGACAAAGATTTAATAAAATTTGCAAACCATTTTGGTTTATATTCTATACATGTACCAAAGTATAACTTTCTCTGAACATGAAGTCTTAATATTCCAATTTTCAATTATCTATTAAAGAAGGATAAATCTAGTTCAAACAGAAAATGTTATTTATTTACTTACTCAGTTATATAGCTGCCTATTTCACTTTTACATGATTCTAAGCAGCTTACAATAAAACAAACACTAAATATATAATATAAAGCAAAAATAAAAAAACATAGCACTTGGGCACCACATTGTCTATCTGTCTGTCTGTCTGTCTGTCTGTCTGTCTTTCTTTCTATCATCTCTATCTATCTATCTATCTATCTATCTATCTATCTATCCATCTATCTATCTATCTATCAAAATAGAACTGAAAGGAACCTTGAAGGGCTTCAAGTCCAACCCCCTGTTCTCAAGCAGGAGATCCTATATCATTTCTCACAACTACTGTCAACTGCTGAAGGCAAGCTGTTCCACTGGTTAATTGTTGTGTTAGAAAGTTAGAAAGAAATCTTACTTCCAGGTTGCTTCTCTCCTTGATTAGTTTCCATCCATTGTTTCTTGTCTTGTCTTCTAATCCATCATCCACATAAAAGTACATTCTAACCCATTGCCTGCTGGGCCTCAAACCTGAGCACAAAGTCCGGTTTTCAAGGTCTTAAAAGTTCAACAGGGACTGGACCAATCTAATCTCAGAAGGAATAATGTAGCAATGGGTGGGTGCCCCAGCAGACAAAGTTCTCTTTCTGGGCCTTGCCAATCTCTAGTTTGATGGTGTATGGAGCATACCCTTCCTGGCAGATCAGATAGAAACAATGGAAAGAATATAGGCCCTCAGGCAAGCCAATCCCAAGCCAGGAATGGATTTAAATGTGGATTTAAACACCAGCACTTTGAATTGCAGCCAAATGCATACTGGAAGCCAATGCAGCTTGCCTTGTGTAAAAATTATCACAATATCAATCAGTGGATAAAGCATGAGTCAGCCTAAGATAAGTGTGTTATTTTCTTAGTATTGACAGTAAGAAAATAGTTTAGTTTTTCCCAGCTTTTTAGTCCTACTTAGAACAAATTGCATTCATTTATTGTAGCATAAAAGAAACTAGGAAATAAATACCAATCCAGGTATTTCTTGCACAGCTTAATAATTAAAAAGAAGGTTGGAAAGATGTAGGTAGTCTCTACCTTGGTCGTAATTAAACAGTCACACATTTATGAAGTTCATCTAATTCATTATAGTAGCAGCAGCAGGAATCAGCTTTTATGAAAATGGCCAATTATGCTGTCACAAGGCTTCAAATGTATGAAAACTCTTCTTCGGGCAGGATATTATGTTTAAAAAAGAAACAGGGAGAATGACATGAAGGGGGAAAATACCTTTAAGAAAGAAGGATTTTGCAGATGTAATATCGTAGATTAGGCTACTACGAACCAATCTTAGAGGTGCACCCAAAGCTAAAAAGAAGACACAGCAGCACTTCTTGAAAAAGAATTAGGAAAACTAGAAATAATTTGAGACACAGTTGGCTAAAATTCAAAGTACATTTCTAAGGTAAAGAGTAGATGTCAAGGACAAGAAAATATATAGATAGTCCTCAAGTTACGCATGTAATGGAGCCTGTCTATTACATTCAATCTGAGGATTTGTTGGAGTGAATCATGTAAAATGAACATGAAAACTCCTGCTTTCACACATTCGCTAATTGAATGCCCAGATTGTTAAGCATACATGAGGTATCTCAGTGTGGGGAAGGCCTTGAAGGGGATCTAGTAATGGAAGAGGCCACTACTAGCTGCTTAGCATTACCCAAGGCCTCCCCTGACCCATTGAGGTACCTCATGCAATTGCTTCCCACCCCCATCCTGCTACGGGGTTACTTACCTGGTGAAAATCTAGCAAGTTGTCTCCTCTCCAGCCTTTCTGCTGCACAAGATCATGAAATTGTACTGCCTCAAAGGATCCTTCCAGCTTGCACTGAGAGTGAAATGCTGTGGGTGCCATGGACTTCAGTCCACAAGATCACAGTGCCCAGAAGCTTCCAGTCTCCACACAAAACATTTGCAAGCCAATGGCCTGTTTTGGTACCGCAACTCCACACCTCTATTCATATCAGCCTGACCATCTTGCCCTTCCTGCTGATATTGCTGAAAGCACATATGTCAAAATTCAGATCACCTCAAAAAAATGGACTAATAATGATGTCAGCCAAAACAGTGCTGGGTTGGTAAATGAATTATTGTAGGATTCCATTATTCTGAGATAGGAAATGTTTGCTCAGACTTTCCAAACCACTATGTCTATTTAGCAGCTTATTTACTTTTATCTACATGTTTTTAAACTCCATAAAGGAGACCCATATCGAATGCTACATTAAGCAAAATTACATTAGAATTTGTAACCAACCAACCAACAACTTCATTTATCCATTCATTAATTTCAGCAAAAAGTCCATAAGGGATTTCTAGTCACTGACAAATGTAGTTATCGATCTTTCTCCCGTCAAACGTGTTAGCTTTGCCACCTCTGATTGTTCTGTGGTCTTCACTAACCATTCTGCCATTGTGGATATTTTAAAGTCTTGTGTGTATATAATAGTTCTGCAGCAGCAAAAATTCTTTTTTGTTTTCCAAAAATATTACCGTTGTTGCTGTTGTTGTTGATAATGTTACCGTAGTTAAGCAAAGAAAAAAGATTAGTATATAACAATGATATTAACAACATAAAGTAACTTCAAAATTAATAATTATAATAATAAAAGGGGAAGGAAAATAATTTCTTAAAATTCTGAAAAGTGTATTATAACTAGAACAGACATATTCCAAATTCTACTACAGTATGATCCTTGAAAGTTTCCTTCTTTGCCCTTTTGTAAAAAAAAATTATAATATTAGCAAACAGTGCATGTTAACAATCCATTGTTGTAAATCAGGTGTAGATGTCTCCTTTCAGTCTTGCATGATGATTCTTCTGGCCAGCTTTCCTATGTTCCCAAAGCCACATTCTTGATGTCATATTACAAAGATGTCAAACACTGGGGATACAGCTAAAAAGAAGGCTGACATCTTTAGCATGCATCCATTCCATCATTATAGACAAACATCTTTAGCATGCATCCATTACATCATTATAGACAAACATCTTTGATTTAGTTCTAAACAATCTTGCATGCCTGATCATGTTTCTATGTTAAATATAGATTTTTTTAATCTATTTATCTAAAACCTGTTATGTGCTACTCAGAGTCACCTTGGAAAGATGGGTAGCTATATAAAGTTGATTAAATAAATAAATAAACAAGCAAGCAAGCAAGCAAACAAACAAACAAATAAATTCTACATTTTAGCCAAATCCAGCCCATTCCTGCTCACATCCTTACTGATGTTGCAGAGTTGTCATTTCCTATATCCAGGGCATGCAGTCACAAATAGGCTAGCTCTTCACTGCAGTTGGATAATTAATTTTGACTCAGTTTTGGTTGGGCTATCTGTTGGCATCTCTAGCCTGGAGTTCAGCTAGTATTTCCTGTGCCCTTCCTGCTCTGATCTCAATAGGTGGAAATGAAAAGGATTGAGGGATGGGATAGGCATAGTGGAAAAGGCAGTGAATGGTTTACTGGGCTCTGACCCAGAGAAATACTTAGACTCATATTGGCACTTCCCTCCTGCAGCTTGTCAATGGTGCAAGCCTATTGGTGAATTTTCCTTTGCATCTTGAAGAAACTGGGTTCAATAGAGACTTGATACAAATAGGAGTTTTGGACAGGCAATTTTGTTATTTTGGGGCAAAAGGAAAAAATATAGTATTAGATTTCCTTTCTACACATTATGTTTCAAGATAATTTCTAAGGTCTACTTTAGTTCTGGAGAACATGAAAGAATGCAAGTGTATCACTACATGGAGATTTTTTTTAACGAATCTTAGAATCAATCATTATTATTATTAATAGATTTATATGATGCATCCAATCAAGGAATTTATTTAATGTTCAAATTGCATGACATGAGCTTTTCCATCTTATTCCCTCTGTTTCCTCTCTGTTGGAAAAGAGGCACAACAGTTGCAAACATCAGTGAGCAGGAGATGGTTGACTTCTGCTGACATATTTTGATGCTATACTGTTATAGATGGCTGATCAAAGCTTCCTGCTAATTGATGAGCCAATTCTGAGGAAAATAAGGAAATGCCTTTTCACAAATTGACAACTCAATCATTGCTATAAACTGAGCATCTTCAGTGGCCGGCTAACTACTCTCACAAAGTCAACATTAATGTCTACACCTCAAGTCAGAAAATGGTAAGCAATGGGTTCCTACAGATACCAATGTTACTCAATGTTTTTATTAATGTTTTGAGAACAGAATTGATAGGCTGTTAGTCAAATATGTGAATGACACAAAATAGTCTGGATAATAACCATGTTGACAGTATGAGACAGCAATCAAATCTTGAAGACAACACTAAGAGGAACAAGGAGTCCTTCAAAACTGGACAAAACATAAGGGAAAAAGATGCACAGAATGGGGCACTCTGGCTTTGATCTATCTTGCAAAGTGTGCTGCTAATAAAAGTCTGGGTGGTTCTTTTTAGATACCAATTAGCTAGTGAGTTCTGGTGATTTCCCAGAGCCTTTGGCTGTTCTGTGAGACTAACGGCTCACAATTGCAGGCAGTCCATAGGCATAAAACCCTTATTTATACTAAAAGTATGTATCTAAAAGTATGTACTGTTTCCCGAAAATAAGACCTATCCCAAAATAAGACTACCCCAAAATAAGACCTAGTGAAAATAAGACCTAGTGTTTTGGGGGAGCCAAAAAAATATAAGACAGTGTCTTATTTTAAATACATTGTTCTACATGAATATGGTGTTTTTTTCATTTTATATATATATATATATATATATATATATATATATATAAAGATTCCACTCAAAATAAGACCTAGTGTGTTTTTGGGAGCCAAAAATATAAGACAGTGTCTTATTTTGGGAAACACTTGGCGATTTGTTCATGGTTTCAGACATGAATAAATGTACATTGTTCTACATGAATATGGTGTTTTTTTCATTATATATATATATATATATATATATATATATATATATATATATATATATATATATAAAAAAGTCCTACCCGAAAATAAGACCTAGTGTGTTTTGGAGCTAAAAAAATATAAGACAGTGTCTTATTTTAGGGAAACACGCTATGAGATTTGTTCATGGTTTCGCACATGAATAAATGTACATTGTTCTACATGAATATGGTGTTTTTTTCATTATATATATATATATATATATATATATATATATATATATATATATAAAAAAAAGACCTACCCCAAAAATAAGACCTAGTGTGTTTTTGGGAGCAAAAAAAATATAAGACAGTGTCTTATTTTCGGGGAAACACGGTATGTATCTAAAGAGATCAAGACATGAAAAGTAGCACAACAATTGGAAACAATTCTAGAGAATACAGAGGAAAGACTGGATTAAAAAGGAAACATAATTTGGGCCTAACTGCTATCTATTGAAAGAGGGAAATGGAAATGGCATTGAAGAGAACGGAAGTGGAAAATTGTGAGTCAGAGCCTAAATAGAAGCACTCCAGCCTATAACATTTTGCTGAAGTCAATATAGGGCTGAGTTGATGTGTTTCTTGTTCGGCATTATTTTTTTCTTGGAAGTTTAATCAGGAGTTTAAATGCCCTGTGATTTCCCCAAACCTTCAACATATATTATGTGTCTTGCTGTAAAAGAGAACCAGAGAGGGTGAAAGAGGTTGTAAATGTGCACCATGTTGACTTTAATTCTGTTCAAAGGTAATTACATAAAAAAAACAAACCAGACAAATACATCAGTATTCTTTGAAGATCAGAATAGAGCTGGAAGAGATCTTGGAGGTCTTTTAGTCTAGCCCCCTGCTCAAGCAGGAGAGCCTATACCATTTCAGACTAGCGACTGTCCAGTCTCTTCTTAAAAACCTCCAGTGATGGAGCTGTTCCATTGCTTAATTGCCCTCACTGTTAGGAATTTTCTCCTCAATTCCAGGTTGCTTCTCTCCTTGATAAATCTCCATCCGTTGTTTCTTGTCCTGCCCTCTGGTGCTTTGGAAAATAAACTGACCCCGTCTTCTTTGTGGCAGCCTCTCAAATACTGGAATATTGCTATCGTGTCTCCCCCTAGTCTTTCTTCTCTTTAGACTAGCCAAACCCAAATCCTCCAACCATTCTCCATATGTTTTAGCCTTTAATCCAGGCCTTTAATCATCTTAGTTGCTCTTCTTTGCACTTTTCCCAAAGTCTCAACATCATTTTTGTTATCAACTGGATGCAGGATTCCAGGCGTTTACCAAGGCTTTATAAAGTGGTACGAATACTTCACGTGATTTTGATTCTATGCCTCAGTTTATACAACCAGAGATTGTATTAGCTTTTTTGGCTGCTGTTGCACACTGACTCATGTTTAAGTGATTGTCCACTAAGACTCCAAGCTCCCTGTCACAGTGACTGTTTTGGAGCCAAGTTTTGCCTAATCTGTACCTTTGGGTTTTTTTCATCCCAGATATAAAACTTTGCTTTTCTCCACATTAAATTTCATTTTGTTGGATGGGCCCCATTCTGTCAAGATCTTGTTGGATCCTGAGCTTGTCTTCTGGGGTGTTGGCTATTCCTGCCAGTTTAGTGTCATCTGAAATTTGATGAGTTCTCCTCCTATTCCCTCATCAGCATTTCTGTTATTATAGCAATAAAATACAATACATCAAGAACCCAACAAATATCACTTGGTGGTGTCAACTTTCCCCTGCTGTTGCCAAGCAACAGCCTGCCCCTAAACATGGAGGCTCTGCTTATCGAAAATTATGAAAATTGCTTGTGAACAGTGATGGCTTTGCTACCCAATAATACGGTATCCAACACAACTTGCATTGTTGTACATTTGAGATAATAGGTCTGTACATATGCAAAATCATACACAGACCTGTATGCTGAAAAGGAAACCGAATATTTCCTCTCTTCTTTTCAAGAGTGGAAAAACCTTTCCATGCATCATCTGAGAATTTCACAAAGCACAAAAGCTGATTAAAACCTATGAATTATTCATTTGGCTTCAAGTGAAAGAGATCAAATTTAATTACATTCCAAGGGCAACTCTATAGAATTAAAAACAGCTTTTTAAAAAAAAAACCTTCATGGGTCTAATATGGTTGTTTTAAGCATCAGGGTACAGGGAACTTTAAATGTTCATACATATGCATATCAGAATAGAAAAAGTATTCAGTTCACAAACTGAACAAAGGGACATAATTAAAATTGTGTAAATGTCTTGGCAGTACACTCTCTATTTAGAAAATTCTTTGATGCAAAATCAGAAGAAAAAGATGTGAGCTCAGCATTGGGAGGGGCATGAATCTAATAAAAAATAGTGTTACCACTACCAAGAGTGGAAAACTAGGTAAAATTTATTTCATTTGCTTTCTAATATGTGTAACATAATAAATACCAGCAATTCAACCCTAGGTAATAATACTGAAAGGACTGAGAAAGTCAGTGGGATTGCACCATATGGTACAGTGGTTAGAATCCAGTATTGCAGGCTAATTCTGCCAACTGCCAGAGTTTGATTCTCACCAAGGTTGACTTCCATCCTTCCGAGGTCTGTAAAAGGAGTACCCAGATTGTTGAGGGCAATATGTAAACCGGCTCCTTTGTTCCATGAGCTGTTACTTCTGAGTGCAATTTAAAGTGCTGGAATCACCTACAAAGCCCTTCACGGCATTCGGCCTGGTTATTTGGGGGTTGCTTGTCTCTGGTTGTTTCTGCCCATCTTGTGCATCCAGGCAGAGTAGAGGGGCTCTAGGCCCCATCAATTAAGCAATGTCATCTAGTGAGACTCCAGAAGCATGCTTTCTCTGTTGTTGCCACCTTTCCTCTGGATTGATATTCACCTAGAAATCCAGATGCCTCCCACCATGATGATGTTCAGGAAACTATTGAAGACCTGGATGTCAGCTGAAGATTGAGGACAGAATGAAGGTTGAACTTGTGCTGATTACATGCTGTTTTGGTGACCATTAACAAATAGTTTTTATCTTTTATACAGGTAGTCCTTGATGTACAACAGTTCATTTAGTGACTGTTTGAAGTTACAATGGCAATGAAAAAAAGTGACTTTTTTTTCAGCATTCCCATGGTCACGTGATCAAAATTTACACACTTGGCAATTGATTCCTATTTACGATGACTGAAGTGTCCCAGGGTCATGTGATCTTCTGACAAGCAAAATCCATAGGGAAGCCAGATTCACTTAACAAGCATGTTACTAACTTAACTACTGTAATGCTTCACTTAACAACTGTGGCAAGAAAGGTCATAAAATGGAGCAAAACTCACTTAACAACTGACTTGCTTAGCAACAGAAATTTTAGGCTCAATTCTGTGATCATAGGTTGAGGACTACCTGTAATTGTTTACTTCTTCAATTGTTAACTTCTCAGGGGCAATGGGAGTTGGGCAGCCTATAACTGTAAACCGTAAAAATAAAATAAAATAAAAAATAATATAACATGTAAATTAAAATAGTAACTTGCTCCTTGGGGAGAGTTCCAAAAGGACATCAAAAATCATATGACATCTTCTTCTTTATTCAGGGGCATCCACGGATAGGGCAGTAGTCAAAATTTCAAGGTGGTAGTTGAAATATTTTATATCTAAAGCCTCTTGGGCTTTACAGACCACTTAGTTGATGCAAAACAAATGCAATGCAATCACCTAAAATCAACCTCGGTCTATATAATATCAACTTCAATGCAATATACTTTAATTTTGCACTCACTAGAGTTTCTAAATACTCTTCAAGGGCAGCATCGTTCAAGGTGATGCCATTCCATAGATTAAAACAAGCAGAGTTTAAATTTGCTCACTCTTTACAGTTTCATTAGATCTTTGATTCTCCCTATCATTTCAGCAACAGTCCATTCGCACAGTGCATCACTCATGTCAGACTATCTGCTTTTAATTTCATTATTGGCTGCGGCAATCCAGGAGAGGGGCTCTCACGTCTCCTGCTATCTGATGCTTTAAAAACAAAACAGAATGAGTCGATAACGGGAGATATTGAGGGCTGGATGTGAGAACCTCTGCCTGGAAAGCATATGCTCCATCCCTGCTCTACAGTCTTTCTTTGAAAAGTGAGATAAGAACTGAGAATGTTTTTCAAATCAGCATTAATAAAAGATAGGGGAGCTAAGAGTGTTTTGTGGAAATCAAACTTCTAAAACAGGCTAACAAATAAGGAGTGTCTATGCTATATTCCCTCTAAAGTGTGTGCACATATGGGTGAACTGTACCATCACACTTTTTACCACATGCAGATAGTAAAATGTTGAGTACAGATAAAATGAAGTTACTCTCAATTAATTAATCGGGCACCATAAACCTCTGGGGGTGCCAGTCACAACCCGCAGAGTCCTGCACAAAGAATCCTCAGCACCTTGACTTAACTGCAGAAGTAAAGGTCACTTGGTAGGAGCTCCTGGAGGCAGTGCCTTTTGCCCAGGAGAGTGGACCAATGGTCCTTTTTTGTCCTTGTAGTTGCAGCCAACCTGCTTTGGATCAAGTCCAGAGACACATCAGTCATGATCTCTGAACAACCTTCACATGAAGGAGAGTCTCTCTCTCTTTCCCTGAAAAAACTTTCAATATCTATTGAATTTCAAGCTCCACAGGTCCATAGCCATTGTTAGCTTTATTTTTAAAAATCCCTTTTAAAATTAATAATAAAGTTTAAATAAATTTATTATTTATTTATTTATTAATTGATTATATCCCCCTCTCCCAAAGGACTGAAGGCTCACAATTAAAAGAAAATACAACAATAAATTACCTAAAAAGCGTATTAAACAAACTAAGCCGAATTAACATTAAAACCCCAAAGATTAAAATCAAGAAAACCCAAGGAGTCAGCATAGCCCAGATTGTAAAACAGCCAGGTTTTAGCTCGTGGCGGAAGGTATGGAGATCAGGAGCAAGCCGAGCTCCAGTGGAAGGAGATTCCATAAAGTGGGGGCCGCCACAGAATAGGCTCTCCCCGAGTCCCCGCCAGCGACATTGAGCTGGGACGGCACCCTGAGGAGGCCCTGTCTATCGCCCGCAGGGCGGTTGGTACTTGAAACTGGGAGGAGTCATTCGTAAGTATCCTGGACCCATGCCATGTAGGACTTTGAATGTTAACACTAAAACCTTGAATCTCACCCAGAGGGCAACCGAAGCCAATGCAAGTCAGCGCAGGAGGGGTGTAACATGGGAGTATCGGGAGGCTCCCAACACTACCCGCGGCCGCATTCTGCACCAGCTGAAGCCTCCAGTGGTATGCAAGGGCAGTCCTAAGTAGAGAGCGTACAGTAGTCCAGTCGGGAGACAACGAGGGCCTGAGTAATCGCGGCAGGGCATCCCGTCCAGATATGGGCACAGCTGGCGAACCAGCCAGACCTGGGCAAAGGCCCCCTGGCCACGGCTCCCACCTGCTCCTCCAACTTGAGCCATGAGTCCAGGAGGACCCCAGGTTCTGTGCCCTGTCCACGGGGGTAACACCTCCCCCATGACCAAAGATGGAACCTCAGAACTGGACCAGGATGTCGGCACAACCACTCTGTCTTGGCTGGATTGAGTCGAGCATGTTCCTGTCCATCCAGATCCGCACACTTCCAAACAACGGACATCACGGAGAGAGCATCACTGATGTGGTCCGGGAGATATATAACTGTGTATCATCAGCATACTGATGATAACTCACCAAACAGATGATCTTCCCCAGCGGCTTCATATAAATGTTGAACAAGAGGAGAGAACCGACCCCTGAGGTACCCCACAAGTGAGAGACCTCGGAGTCGATCTCTGCCCCTGCCAACACTGTTTGCGGCGCCCGAGAGGTAGGAGGAGAACCACTGTAAAACAGTGCCGCCCACTCCCAACCCCCAAGACACTGCAACAAGATACCATGGCCGATGGTACGAAGTCGCTGAGATCTAACAGGACCAGGACAGAGGAAAACCCCTGTCCCGTGCCCTAGAGATCATCAATCAGCCGACCAATGCTGTCTCCGTGCTGTACCCCGGTCGGAAGCCGATTGGTACGGATCCAGGTAGTCCGCTTCCTCCAGGAAAAGTGGCAATTGCTGGGCCACCACTCTCAACAACCTTCTAAAAAGCGAAGGTTGGAGACCGACGAAGTTGTTCAACCACGGCTGGGTCCAAGGCAGGCTTCTTCAGAATGTATGTAAGTTCAGAATGTATTCAAAGATGCAGGAACAGATAATGAGAAAAATGCGAGAGAGAAGGCTATCTAAATATATATTGATATAATGCTTTTCTTCCTTCCTTTTGAATGTTTCTTTCATTAAAATATCACATTCATTAAAATATCAAAAACAAATGTAAATGCTTACAAAAGATTGATTACAAATATCATGCCGGAGACGGCATTGGTTGCACTGATGGATAATCTCTGGAGGGCCGGGAC
>CM019148.1:37433042-37471277 GCA_009733165.1 Naja naja | reverse complement strand
TACTTCAGGGCCCCTGCAGCCAGGCCACCCACTCCTAAACCTAACCCTCAGTGAAATCAAGTTTGAGACCCCTGACTTAATGATAGATTTAAAGGGAGCTATATTTTGACCCCCATACAAAATGAGTGCAAAAAGAAAGAGCTATTCTGTTGAGTTCAAGAAAGGAATTGTGGAGGACTCTTGGGACAAGTATCTCTACGCTTTCTGCAAAGAGAAGAAGTTGGATCGCCATATAGCGAGCAGAGTACAATAACCTCAGTCAACAGGTGCATGAGAGAAATGCAAAGAAGTGCAAGTGTGGATCAGGTTGGCAACATTTATTTCTTGAACTGGAAGGCAACATCTGTGAATAGATTGCTAACAGGAGAGCAAAGTCTTTGGTTGTATGCAAGTCTGATTTTTTTAAAAAATTAGATTTATATGTCGCCCTTCTCCGAAGACTCAGGGTGGCTTACAATTTTTGGGATACAACCCATTGTGCTCAGCAATAGCCTTCATTCCATTGTATATGCCTGCTTATTACTAAGCGGCATTTTTATGAAGTCAGCTCTGACCCCTTGGCCTCTTCTCAATCTCTGGGGGTGTTGGGATCCAGGGCCCCTGGGCTCCGGCTGGTGTATTTTAATGCCAGGTCGTGGGGAATAAGGCACCTCTCCTCCGGGAGGTTATTGAGGAGGAGGCCACGGACCTGGCTTGTATCACCGAGACCTGGTTGGGGCCAGAGGGTGGAGTCCCTCTGGTTGATATCTGCCCCCAGGTTTTGGGTTATGCACGTCTCGACCCCAGGGAAGGGGTGGAGGGGTGGCTGTGGTTATTCGGGAGACCTTATTTCCAAGGGAGGTCCCTGCTCCGAGATAGGCGGTGTGAGTCCCTCCTCATGAGGTTTGGGCCAATTGGTCGGATGGGCGTGCTGCTTACATACCTGTCCCCAGCTGTGTATCAGCCGCCTGCCTGGGCTGCTCGATGCCGCTCGGGGGTGGCGGTGGAGTTCCCTGAGCTTATGGTTCTGGGGACTTCAATCTGCCCTCCCTGGGTGCGGGGTCGGGGCTGGCCGAGGAATTCATGGCTTCCATGGAGTCCATGGGTCTGACCCAGTTAATAGAAGGCCCGACTCACGAGGGGGGCAATATGCTCGACCTAGTTTTTGTCTCGGAGCAGTGGCGTAGTGGTCGGGGGATGGTGTTATGCAACCCACCCTGTTCCATGGTCAGACCACTATCTCCTAAGGTTGGTCTTCCATCAAGCCACCCCACACCGCTGGGATGAGGAGCCACTGAGATGGTTCCGCCCCAGCGCCTGATGGACCCTGAGAGGTTCCAGACAGAACTGGGGTTTTTCCCATCCCTCACCCACAGCCCTGCCGAGGTCCTTCGGCCGCCTGGCAACAGTCGGCTGCGGGGGCTCTTGACAGGGTTGTCCCCATGTCCCTCACTCGGCGCAGATCCCGACCGGCTCCCTGGTATACGGGGAGCTCGGGAGATGAAGCGTCGTAGAAGGGACTAGAGAGTAGGTGGAGGGCAACCCGCTCCGGATCCGACCGAGCCCAGTTGAGAGCTCATATTAGACTTACCTGGTAGCTGTGGGGCGAGGAATCTTACTTCTCCGCCTCATAGCATCTGCAGATAACCGCCCAGCCACCCTGTTTGGGGTTGCCCGCCCTCTTACAACTGGGGGAGGGGCGACCCTCAGGGAGAGCTGAGAATTTGGTCTTTATCTGCAGGACAAAATCCTTCGGATCGGGAAGGGCTGCACTCGGACTTGCAGTGGTCTGATGAGGGGAGGAGTGGTCTGGCTAATGTTATCTGGACTGAGTTCGATCCTGTTTCTGAGGATGAAGTGGACAGGATTATGCGGCGGCTGAGTTCCACCACATGTTTATTGGACCCGTGCCCTTCCTGGTTGGTTTATGCTTCCAGGGAGGTCACGTCTGCGGCTAACTCGGGCAGTTATCAGCGCCGTTAGGGAGGGCTGTTCCCTGCCGCCTTGAAAGCGGTGGTGAGGCCCCTCCTGAAGAGGCCTGCCCTTGACCCAGCGAGTTGAACAACTTTCGTCCGGTCTCCAACCTTCGTTTTTAGCGAAGGTTGTTGAGATGTGGTGGCCCAGCAATTGCCACTTTTCCTGGATGAAGCGGACTACCTGGATCCGTACCAATCGGGCTTCCGACCGGGTACAACGGAGACAGCATTGGCGCTGATGGATGATCTCTCAGGAGCTCGGGACAGGGTTTTCTCTGTCCTGGTCCTGTTAGATCTCTCAGCGGCTTTTGATACCATCGACCATGGTATCCTGTTGCGGCGTCTGGGGTTGGGAGTGGGAGGCACTGTTTCACGGTGGTTCTCCTCCCTACCTCTCCGGGCGTTATAAACAGTGTTAACAGGGGAGGAGGTGACAGTCTCTCACTTGTGGGGTACCTCAGGGGTTCTCCTCTCCTGTTCAACATTTATATGAAGCCGCTGGGTGAGATCATCCGTGGCTTGGGGTGAGTTATCATCAGTATGCTGATGATACGCAGTTATACATCTCCACCCCCGGGCCACATCAGTGATGCTCTCTCCGTGATGTCCCGTTGTTTGGAAGCGGTGCGAATCTGATGGACAGGAACATGCTTCAATCCAGCCAAGACAGAGTGGCTGTGCTGCACATCTCGGTCCAGTTTGGAGATTCCATCTTTGGTCATGGGGGAGGAGTGTTACCCCCGTGGACAGGGCACGAACCTGGGGTTCTCCTGGATTCACGCTCAAGTTGGAGGAGCAGGTGGGAGCCGTGGCCAGGGGGGCCTTTGCCCAGGTCCGCTGGTTCGCCAGTTGCGCCATACCTGGACCGGGATGCCCTCGCATCACTCAGGCGCTTGTCTCGGTTGGACTACTGTAACGCTCTCTATCTAGGACTGCCCTTGTGCACCACTGGAGGCTTCAGCTGGTGCAGAATGCGCTGCGCTGGTTGTGATGGGAGCCTCCCGATACTCCCATGTTACACCCCTCCTGGCGTGGCTTGCATTGGCCCTTGCCCTCGGGTGAGGTTCAAGGTTTTGGTTTTAACATTCAAAGTCCTACATGGCATGGGTCCAGGATATTTACGAGAACGACTTCTCCCAGCCTCAAATACCAGCCGCCTGCACGGTCGCACAGCGGGTCTCCTTGGCTGCCCTCCGACTCAATGTCGCTTGGCGGGGAGGGAGGGCCTATTCTGTGGCCCCCCACTCTATGGAATCTTCTTCCGCTGGAGCTCGCTGGCTCCCGATCTCCGCACCTTCCGCCGTGAGCTAAAACCTGGCTGTTTTTACAATCTGGGCAGTGTTGACCCTTGGGGTTGTTTACGTAATTTTGGGGTTTTAATAATAACACTAATATTAATTCGCTTTAATTTAATATATTTTTAAGTAACTTATTGTTGTATTCTATTTTAGTTGTGAGCCACCCCAAGTCCCTCGGGAGAGGGGTGCATATAAGTCAATTAATAAATAAATAAATAAATAAATAAATAAATAAATTTCAATTCCAGGTTTTGGTGTTAACATTCAAAGTCCTACATGGCATGGGTCCAGGATATTTACGAAACGACTCCTCCCAGCATCAATACCAACCGCCCTGTATGGGCGCAGACGGGTCTCCTTGGGTGCCGCCCACGACTTGATGTCGCTAGGTGACTCGGGAGGGCCTACTCTGTGCGTGCCCCCACTTTATGGAATCTTCTTCCGCCGGAGTCTGCTGGCTCGATCTCGACCTTCCGCGAGCTAAAACCTGGCTGTTTCTTCAATCTGGGCTGGGCGGACTCTTTGGGGTTGTTTATTTTAACTGGGGTTTTAATTTTAATTCGGCTTATTAGTGTTTAATATGTTTTTAATTAATTTATTCTTATTGTTGTATTTTAGCTGTGAGCCGCCCCGAGTCCCTTTGGACAGGGGGCGGCATATAAGTCAAATAAATAAATAAATAATTTAATTAATTAATTAATTAATTAATTTTAAATTACATAATGCATTTTATCTAGATCCTCAACTCCCAACATCCCCAAGAGGCATAGCCTTTGAAGAGGGATGGAGGAAGTCGTGGTTGAATATCATCTGTAATGAAATGAATCATAATGTATTCCATGAGGCTTATTCTTCAAACACTGGGATGTTGTTTAGTTACTGCTCAATAGTCATCAATGTAATATAGCCTCCTCCTTTAAAGCAAACAAATCAAACCAGTTTGCTCACATGTCTTCTAAACAGAGGCCTCATCCAGGTTTTGGTTTCTTTCCCTGGATACATTATTTATGGATATGTACAGCATCATAAGTGATCCACCTAATTATTAAAACAGTGTTAAGACTGCAGAAAGCTAATTCCTGTATGAAGGTTTGATATAGCGCTGATAGATAGGGTGCAGCAGCTACTAAAGATTAGATGCCGCCAGTTTAGTCACGTGCTCAGTCAATTGTTAAGCTCATGGCATATGCAGGAGTGAAGGAAAATACTTATGTAGGCTGCAAAAATTCAGGATCACAGCACAGTTAGAAGTATCTTTCCTGCCATCTAATGGCACACTGGATATTTGCATGTCATTCACAGTAACCCTGAGTACGGCAAAAACAGAGTTTGTATTAAGTATCTGAAAGGGGGAAAAAAGGTGAGTCTCTCATAATGTTCAGCTAATGACCAATACTTCAAGAGATTATCTTAATAAGCTTCTGAAAATATTGGAAGACACAGTCATAGAATCATTGAATATAAACGAGGAGTGGCAAAGGACCTTGCAGAGAATCTGCTGAAACTTAGCAGACAGCCATCACTGAGATCCACAGATGATGATTTATCAAATTAATATAGCCAAGCACTCTTGGATTCTGGAAATACTTTCCATTGGTTGTGATAGCTCCTTTCAATCTTCCCACTGGAAACTGAGTAGAATTAGCTGACCGGAAGTATTAGTAGCAGTTACTCAGTGCAATAAATCAGACTAGGCTGGGGTTAGGAGCAGAAAAGCTTGGTTGTGTTTGAAGGTTTAGGGAATACAAGGCATATCTGTTATAGTTCAAACAAATACCATATTTGTAATACAATTCAGCAATTCCTTGAACAACTGCAGAAACAACATGTTTTAACCAGCCTTGTATTTATGACTTTGAGTCCTAGTTGGCAGGAACTCATATATTATAATATTGTATGATTTCAAAAAATATTTGACTACTATGTCCTAATCCATTTGCACAACCTGTTTTACACAGAAGAGATAAATAATATATTGAAACATTAAATTGGATACTTTATATAGTTATAAACTATTAACTAAAATCTTTAAGCTATTAAATAAGTCAGCTAGCCAAATGGAGAAGTAACACTACAGATACTCCTCCTGTCATGACTCCAAGGCTGACAGACATGGAGCCATGACACCTGGAAACCATAACACACAAGGTGGTAGCATGAACAGGATGCGGGTTCTAGGGATTAATTAACAATGTAGTTCAGTGTTAGCTATTAAGTCCCCGGATGTCGGGCAGTGGAAGCGGCCGGAAGGTGGTTATGTAATGTGACTTTAATTAACTTTACCTAACCCTGCTGAGTAACACGTTAATTGTATAAATACAGCTCTGGGCTGCAAAGCAAGCCAGAGCTGACTTTCATTGTATGTTGATGGTCGTTACCCTTTTCGCGAGACGTGAGACGAATAAATGGTTCTGTGTGAACATTCGTCGGATCGTTCTCTTACATTCGGCGGTTGGCGAACGGCGTTGACACTTTCCTTGAAACACTGTTTTAGTAGACCAATCTTTTCCATCCAAGTGCTCTTAAGGTTTATTAGGATCATATCTTCCAGAGTTCTCAGCTACCTAGAAGTTGTAATCAAAATAAATTTGGAAATCACTAGATTGTGGGAAATTGATTTAAGTCTATTATACAGTAGCACTTCCTTTAAATTGTTCTATTTATATTCCTCAAAAGTCTCTGCTATGACACATTTTGAAAATTATTTTAAACTACTGTTATACCCATGCTTTGTTATGACACTATGTGATTGGGCTTAGTTTTTGGGGGAGAAAATAAGGGGAAAAAATTGTCTCTGCCTACCAGCATCCATTGGTATTCATCTGGCTAGCATCCTGTCAGTGTGTGAGAGAGTTAAGGGCTGTTTGGAAACTGAAACAGTATTTGCTGTGTGAGCAAGAAGGAGACACCAAGGACCCTGGACGTAGCTTAGCTCAACTGTTCTATAGCTGGTTGCTACTGTGAAACTAAAACGGAAACTGAAACTCTTCTCTGTTTGTGTTTTGCATTTGGAACAGATTTCTTTTCATGTGGGGAGCAGCTTGTTAATAATAATATATGAAATACTAATGCTCTGATGATCATTTCAAAAAATCCTTTCTTAGTGAGCACCTAGAAGCCAAGAGGAAAATACGTGCCAAATTACAAGTTCGTAGGCTTTGCAATTCTGGAGATTTGATGATGATGCGTGAGTGGTATTTCACTTTTATATATATAGATAAGGGAGAGTCTGATGGTATCTTAAATATAAACAGATTTACGTGAGGATGGACTAAAAGCACCTTCATCAGAGATATAAAATAGTATCATAATAAAAGGACTAAAACAGTATTTAACATAGATGAAGTGCATCTACTGTTGAATATGTAAAAAGGTTTGGAAATTAAATGTACAAAATATCTGGTTCAAAAGCACCAGAGGGAAGAAAATGAAGGCATTACAGAGGTTTATAAAGAGACATGACTCAGTAGAATCTGCCACCCTAAGAGTAAGCAAGGGACTGTTTTGAGATGCATTAGCTGAAGACCAGAACAGTACTCGTAGCAGAATTAAACTGTTCATGGAAAATTGCTGATTGAGCAACACATTTTGAGACCAGTGGCCACAAACTAGGGCAAATTCAGTAGAATGTTCCATTATTCTTACATATGTTAAATACTTTAAAAATGAAGTAAAATAAAGTACAAACCAGACCCCTTGGTTCATTTGGCTTGGTACAATTAATTACAATTAATTAATGTGACTTTCAGTGGCATTCCAAATGTTTAGTTGGTACTGGCTATGTTGAAGGCATACTCACCACAGTTACTTCATTAACAGTTTATTGTGACACAGAAATAAGGCTGGCTTTCCTTAGGTTATCATTAGCTTAGGCCTTCAAATGTTGCTCTTTCAAGATTATTGCTTGTCATTTGGAGTAAATATAAGGATTTAGTTATTTAACTTCCAGTCTACAATTTGATTCATTTGCCTGCATCATATCTCAACTGCAGACAATACTTCATTTCCTGTCCTTAGTAGAAGATGGGAAATTCAAATGAATTATTCTATTGCAATAAAATTAGAATACCTTGCGCTTGGGAGTGGGCTTCAAATTTTTTATCTAAAGGGTGGGGGGGAATCCAAATGGAAACAAATGAAAAATGTTTAGCTTACCCAACCTGAGGAGAACCGAGGGCTGTAAACGGGATTCTGGCCAGCATTGTATAAGGCCCTTGCATCTTACTTTTTGTACTAAAAAGTACAAAAACTGCACTAATGCACTAACTCACGAATGACAATAGCTGGAGTTGGTTCATCCCCCGTGCTGTTGATTTCAACCTTCTCTTTTTTCTCCAACACAATTATTGCTACCCTATTTAACTATACCAAATGAACTATTGAGTTTCTCTCTTAGATAGCCAATTAATTCCTATTATGAGAAACACATTTTTCCAGTTTTGCATTTCTTTTCCAGAAATGTTCTTTTCTAGTTCTGCTGGGATCTCTCTTTCTCATGTCTCCTCATCACAGAAGAGATTTTCATTAGGGTAATACAGGGATATTCATTGGAAATAAATTTCAGAAGGAGCAGAAGCTACAAAGGAGATATTGTAAAAATTGTTGCTGCACCACAGAGTAAAACTGCAGTTGCTAGTAATCACATAGAAATGCCCAATAGGATGTGATATAATTTGATTTGTCAGAGGTTCCAGTGTTTCGTTCTTTGCAATGTTAGGAAACTCTACAGGATATGTATTTTTAGGGATGGGTTGCCTTTAAGCAGTCATATTTCAAGGATGAGATCATGAATTCAAACTGGCCTAATGCAAAAAATGTGCCAAGATGGTCAGTCAGACTCTGCAAGATAAGAAGAACTGCATGAGAGCTACTCCAGTTGCTCTCCATATTTATCAAACGCATGCAGAGTGCAAAGGCAGTGCTTGAGACCCAGAATTTCCTGTTAGAAAGCTGTACTCCCTACAATAAGTTATGCTGATAGTTTTGGCCAGGGTTCAGCTTCAGGAAAAACAACTTAATACAATTGGTTTGGCAAGTAAAAGTAGTTACACAGAAATAATGCTTTGATTAGAATTTAATTTTGCTGTCAGGAGTACAATCACAGGATGAAAAAGGTAAACAAAGAGACATTGGAAATGTTATTCAGATCAGTGTTTCTCACCTTACCAACTTTTAGATGTTTGCATCAACATATGCTGACTGGGGAATTTTGGGAGTTGAAATTCAGACATCTTAAAGTTATTGAGATTGAGAAACATAGATTTAGAGCAGGGGTGTCAAACTCGCGCCATCTCATGACTGTGAGTTTTTCGCCTTCACTAAACCTGGCGTGGGCATGGCCACCACATGACACATCTGGCCTGCAGGCTGTGAGTTTGACAGTCCTGATTTAGAATTTCTCCTTAAGGAAGATAACTAGTTCGACAGCTCTGAATTTCATTAAATTGTTTATTACAATAAATAAACACAAATCACAGTCAATTCTTAAAGAGGCATGTTATTCTAGTTTTTTAAAATTCCAATTGAAACTTCCAATATATTGAAATCCATCTATCATCATGCTCTGATTCTTTAAATGGGGAAATTTAAGAGTTCCTCAGCTTCTTTGGGGTTAGATTTGTGAGAATATAAATAGTGCAGAGGGGATTTCATTTTTAATACTTCCCTTTATTTAAATATGTTCAATTAAATACTTAAAGGTCTGTGTCATTAATGTTCTAGCAGATACTCCCATTTGCTCCTCACTCATATTAGTTCTGCCCTGTGATTCTCATCCTTTCTCAGTACCTTCCTATCAGAGATTTGTCTTACTATAATATCAGCTTCCCGAGGTCCATAGCTGTAATAACGATTTCTATTTGTGACTTGCAAAGTCTGGATAATGCGCTGTATGTAACTCTTTTGAATTTACTTCAGCAGCTTCAGCACTGTAGTACATGCTTCATAGACATACAGCATATTTATTTTCTCTTTCACTAATGCCTCCCTTTAACCTTTAGTCTTTTTATATTTCAAATTGAAAGTTTCCACATGCCATGCTGGTGGCAAGATGGAGGCCCACAGATTGGCCTTGTCACCCATTATGACTATGGTGAACTGAAACCTCAATGTAATGCTTTTTAATACAATAGTGAAAGACTAGGTTACCAACCTTAGGTATATGTGTGCCATAGCAGCATTTTCTGAAAATGGTAAGAACAGTACTAGTCAATTTTGGGATATCTGGCCCAATTTCCACACATACAAACCCAGTTTTGCCTCAAGCAAACTCACACTATTCAATGCATATTGTGATCTCTAGAGACTATGTTGCAAGGCAATATAATACTGCCCACATTCCATCAATGTCCAAGATAAGTTATTAAGCCATAGCTTAATGTAGGATGGGAATAAAGTTATTCTTCTAGCTAGCTGGCAGCTTAAACAAGGGTGTTGAAATAGATTGGCAGACTGTGCAGCTTCTTCTCATTTCATAAAGAAAGTAAGCAAATGTTTTCATTCCTTCCTTCTGAGCAACTTTCCTATCTGCTTCTATTTAAATTGGTAATGGGACCAATACCTAGAGTAGTTATGTTTATTAAAATATTAATGCACAAAAATGCAAGTTCTGATTAAGATTAGATACCTATTGACAACTGAAGCTATGGCATCTGTGATAACTGTGTTAAATACATTCTTCTTGTGGCAGAAGCTGAGAGTGATGCTGAAGGAAGGTGGTTTTTGTCAGTTCCAGGATGTACTAACCTAAGCAGAACATAGCTGTTCATCCAATTTTCCCTTTCTTCAAATACCGTGAAGCAATTCTCACACCTGAGCAATAAGAAGTGCTTTCCAAAAGGGTCTCTTCTATGTATCTTCTTTGTATCAATTCACCTAATAAATGCATGCCCAAGAATCCTTGGGCAGAATATGACAAATGGGATTAATTTTATTCTTTCTGAAATGAGACTGGTTCTCTTGATGTTTGATAAATATCTCTATATTTCTTGTTAGCAGCTTCTCCCTACACTGCCTACACATTCACATTTTAGTAGTTTGGGTCACTTTCAATCTTAGGGAGCTCAGATATTGTTAGCACAGAAGAAAGGAAGATGCTTATAAAGACAGACAAAATGCTAAACATGTAATCATAGCTGATATAAAAATATAAATTTTAAAATAAAGCTGACTTAATATCATCGGACATGGTATCCTGCAGTTTCATCTGAGATGATTAATATGGCTCAACCCCAGTTCCTAAAATGCTTTGAAAAAGTTGCCTGCAATCTAAGACTGTAGGTTCACCTACTGTTTAAGCAATACAAGTAGTCCTCAAGTTACAACCACAATTAAGCCCAAAATTTATGCTGCTAAGTGAAACTTTTGTAAGTGAGTTTGCCCTATTTTACAACTTTTCTTGCCACACTTATTAAGTGAATCGTTGCATTTGTTAAGTTAGTAACATGGTGGTTAAGTGAATCTGGCTTCCCCATTGATTTTGCAGAAACTATGATCACATAATTCCAGGACACAGCATATAAGTCCCATTAATAAATAAATAAATAAATAACTGTCATAAATATGAGTCAGTTGCCAGGCATCTGAATTTTGATCATGTGGGATTCAATATTTTTTAATACCGGTTCTATGGGTGTGGCTTGGTGGGCGTGGCAGGGGAAGGATACTGTAAAATCTCCAGTCAGAGGTGGTATTTGCTGGTTCTCCGAACTACTCAAAATTTCCGCTACCGGTTCTCCAGAACTGGTCAGAACCTGCTGAATACCACCTCTGGTGTGACCATGATCATGTGAAAAACAATCACAAGTCACTTTTTCAGTGCTGTTGTAGCTTTAAATGGTCACTAAATGAACTGTTGTAAGTTGAGGGCTACTTGTAGTTGGAGGTCTTCACCAGAAGGCCTAGCCTAGCTTTGTCTAATGTGCCAGTTGAGTGTCTTTTTGGTCTGAGAAGTCCTTGAAACTGTGATTTATGCCTCATAGTTAGACTACTGCAATGTACTCTACATGGTATTGGCTTTCAAGACAATGTGGAAATTTCAGTTATCTAAAATACATAACTATCAAAAGGAAGGCAAGGTTCATCAGTGGAACTCATATACTGCAATTGCTACACTACTTGCCAGTGGATTTTTGGGTCCAATTTAAGGTGCTGGTTTTATCCTTTAAGCCCTACAAGGCTGAATACCCAGGTACTTACAGTATTGTCTGGCAATAAAATTCAGGTGACTGTTCACCTTAGATTTCTTGAAACAATTGATAGCCCAATAGCATCTGGATAACATTAAAAATAATGGTGAATGTTTCTCTTTGAGCTATTCATAGAACTTCTTTGTTGCTGGCATTCCTCTTCTGAAAACCCACGGGAGAGTGGTGATGTCATGCTTTAACAACAGCTCTGAAATGGCTGCTGGGTAGTGTTGGGAATGATTCAGCATTATCATGAAAACCCTCCTGCGTTATTTATACCATCCTCCCACCTTATATGCCAAGATGTCTTGCTGTTTACATTTGCCAAGGGATAATTCTTCCTATTTATAATTTCTGCTTTTCTCCTATAGTCCATTAGTAGCAGTTTGATTGCATATTTCAGGGTATAATTCTTGATGCTTTCACAATGTTTTGACTCTTTAGTTGCAAAATACTTGATTATTGGCTACCCATTGATCCAGCTCAAAGTTATCAGATTAGGAGAACTTCTCGTATATTTCTTCTTTTTCATGGAAAAAATGCAGATGCCTAAATCTGAATGTCTAATTCCAATCTCTCTCTTTCTCTCTTAACTAAAATACAAAGAGATACAGTACATTTTTGTTTGCATGATTTTCCTTTCTCGGCATTAACAAATCTTTTCTTTAATCACTGGAGACTAGACATGTCAGGAGTGAGTCAGGAACTCAAGCTGAATATTTTAGGAAGCGATTTGTCATTTTCATCCCCAGTGATGCAGTTTTGCTGACATTGAGATAATGAAGATTTTCTGTCCATTTTGATCATTTTCTGTCTCCACATCCTTCTTTTTAACCTTTAAGGCTACAAGCCCATGCAAATCAATCAACCAGAAAAAATTAATTGAGACAAATCCTTTAGAAATAAAGTATTGAAATTTGCATCTCATCAAAGGACAAAACATTAAATTAAATGAACGTTTAAAGCAAAATAAAATAGAATAAAATAAAGTTTAAAAGAACATAGGACATTGTAATAAAAAATGAGAGATTAAAAGTCCAGCCTTTGAGAGCTAACTCTGGGAAGAATAATAAAAATGTTCCTAAAAGCCAGACTTGCTTTTAAATGAGAAAAATAGAAAGAAATTATAAAAAGCTGATCTAACGGACTAACAAAGGTCACTCATCTTGAGCTGCATCTATTCTGAAACAGAAAGTTTATTTTGTTTTTTTGCACAAAGGAATGTAGCCCAGTCTCTCCTTTGGCAGCTGGAAGACATACTACAAATTCTTCACAAAGCTTGAAGCTGGAACTTTCTTTTTCTGTGCTAGACATGTCAGGCAGTTCAATGTGCAAACCAGTGCAGGAAAGAAAATTAGGATCATTTTGACTTTGTATCACTGGATGTTGTGTTCACTTTCCTGCAGATTATGCAATGCTGTCAGAAGGAATCAAAAGTTTGTAGGGATTTGAATATTTCTGCCAGGAATATGAACATTATTTCGCTAGTTGAGGGGCAATTTGCACATTGCAAGCAGTGGTTTGAGTTTCTTCTCATATCTTTAATTGAAAAATAGCTTCAAAAACTGGATAGCCTATGTTGTTTCCCATCAATGATGTGCAGGATAAAAAAGTAGTGAAGGCTAACCCACACTCCATAACTGAATAAATATTGAATAATCTTTTATATTCTTAATAGTGAGCAGCATTGGTTTAGATCAGGGGTATCAAACTCAAGGCCTGCTGGCCAGAGGTGGTATTCAGCAGGTTCTGACCAGTTCTGGAGAACTGGTAGCAGAAATTTTGAGTAGTTCAGAGAACTGGCAAATACCACCTCTGACTGGAGATTTTACAGTATCCTTCCCCTGCCACACCCACCAAGCCATGCCCACAGAACCAATAGTAAAAAAATTTGAATCCCACCACTGCCTCTGGCCAAATCTGGCCCAAAGGATGCTTAGATCTGGCCTGCGGGGTTGCCCTGGAAACAGCAAAGGAGCGGCCTGCGGTGCCTCTGCTACATGCGACCCTCCTGAGCTCCATTTTCACTGGCAGAGGGTTGCAGGAAGCCGTTGCAGCCAAAAACCCAGGAGCTCATTTTCACAGGCACAGCATTTGGGCTATCACAGGTGCCTTGACACAAGTGATGTCGAGCTGGCCATGCCCACCCTGTCCACACCCATCCCAGCCCCCTGAGGTTAAACAGAACCCTGATGCAGCCCTCAATGAAATCGAGTTTGACACCCGTGGTTTAGATGCTTTTCAGACATGTTGAATTACAAGTGCTACCATGTTTCCCCGAAAATAAGACCTACCCCGAAAATAAGACCTACCCCAAAAATAAGACCTACCCCGAAAATAAGACCTACCCTGAAAATAAGACCTAGTGTGTTTTTGGGAGCCAAAAAAAAAGACAGTGTCTTATTTTTGGGGAAACACGGTATGCGATTTGTTCATGGTTTCGTACATGAATAAATGTACATTGTTCTACATGAATATGGTGTTTTTTTCATTAATATATATATATATATCTTCTCCCAGGAGAACGGCTGAAGACACCAGCCTGAAGATGACATGAGATTGTAAACGTTGCCAAGGTATTCTCAACCTTACACGGACAAGACCATAAGATACATATATATATATATATATATATATATATATATATATATATATATAAGACCTACCCCGAAAATAAGACCTAGTGTGTTTTTGGGAGCCAAAAAATATATAAAACAGTGTCTTATTTTCGGGGAAACACGGTATCTTCCCAAGTCAGCCATTTTAATGGGATATTTCAAAATCTTTGGTCTCCCTATTGTTGGTGTCGGTTTTCCAAGTGATGAAATCCATTTAAAAAGAAAAGAGTGAAGTCCATTTTCGAAAACAATTTCTTTTATTTAGGAAAGCATCAAATTGGCAAAGTCCCTGGTAATTCCGGATCTGACACAACCTGGAATTACCCCACAATATTAGAAGTTAGAAACAACCCCCAAAAGTCACATTCTCCAATAGAAGTAATTCAACTTTGCTTGATGTCATAAATCTCCACCTCAAGGGGCCTGAACATGGTCAGTTCATTTTCCCACAGGAAGAAGAATCACCTAGCCTAAACAACTCTCCCCATCTCCACTCCTCCCCCCTTAGGAATGTGGAAAGCACGAAACCCTTCTTCCATGACCACCAAAGAGAAAGTAAGAAAAAGAATATATACTAAGCCTAACTAAAATGGCTACACATGTCAGTTTCGGGCTTGGCAGTTGGCTCTTATGCCAAGTAATAAAAATGGACTTGAATTGATCCTGATACTGCTTTTTGTAAATTAAAACTCATGGCTGAGTTTGCAAAAATTCTAAATTCATAACATGGCATAAACAAAGACAATTCATAACATGTTTATGCCCTGACAACTAAAATCAGCCAGCAGTTTCTACATCAAACCTCAGTGATGCCAGAATAACAATCTGCATGATGACACCATTACACAAATTCTGCACATTGATTGCATCTGTATGCCTGATACAGGTATGTCAAATCATGGCATTGGTGGGATTACATCATCTTGCATGTATCATAATTTGCCTTCACCTGATTCCCACCTGTGGTTGCCGGTGATTATAGTGTAAAGTGATGACTTGCTTAATACTGCATGCTTAGAATCGAAGGGCTGGATTCTTATGACACAATAAACCAAACCCATGAATGCAGGCAAATATATGTATTCCAAGATAATGTTGCAAGATCCAATCTGGGTCAATCACCGGGACCAAAGGTTTAGTCTTCCAAGCTTTTGGATTTGTTCTGGAGCCCCTCCTCAGGGAACTTCTCTCTCACCATAATTTTCTCTCTACGTTCCGGTAGAGAGAAGTTCCCTGAGGAGGGGCTCCAGCACGAGTCCGAAAGCTCGGAAGACTAAACCTTTGGTCCGGGTGACCAACCCAGATTGGGTCCTAAACCAAATCCTTTAATTTAGTCTACCATTGGTAGGGACCTACCCAAGGTCTTTTAATG
This sequence comes from Naja naja, assembly GCA_009733165.1. Taxonomy (NCBI): domain Eukaryota; kingdom Metazoa; phylum Chordata; class Lepidosauria; order Squamata; family Elapidae; genus Naja; species Naja naja. Next base: position 37,455,848 of record CM019148.1, on the reverse strand, counting down.
GCAGCTGAGGGGGGGAGGTGAAGGGAGAATCAACAAAAAGGTCAAAAGGAAATTAAATAAATGCCACAGATAAGACTGATCATATTTTTATGCAGCACTGAAATGCTTGCGACAAGTATTCCATTGCTGTCGAACTCTTAAGAAGTGAGAAAAGTCTTGAAACAGCCCCCTGTTAACAAGAGAGGAAGAAAAGTTGGCACTCAGATACCAAGCCAACCAGATGAAGTCATAGGCTGGCATAACAGCAGCCCATGTTGACAGTTTTCAATAGCCATCTGTGAACAGCCAACTTGCTAGAAAAATATGCAAGCAAACATAATGGGCCTGTGCATTAGATTCTCCCTGGTATTCAAAGAAGCTTCCTTCCTGAATGGAAAAAAAATACAAAGGACATATTCTTTAACAGACGCTACTGATATAATAAATGTTTATTTAAAAGTGAGATCAAATAAACAATTGTTGTTGTTTAGAAAGAAGGAAAATCAGTTTTTCTCTTTTTCTTTTGTAGTATGCACCACTAAATTAAGTGCTATAATTCACTCAGATAAGAGGTTTTCTTTTCAATTTAAAAATTGAAATTTAGCCATCTGGCACATTGAAAATATCCTTTTTCCTCAAACACTTTTGTTTTATTTAATATTTCATTTTCTCTAGCAGCAAAATTAAATGAAAATAAATAAAAATGAATTATGGTGAAGTAGGCATAGAAATAATAGAAATCTGACCATAAAATTGGGATTTTCCAATTATATAAAAGCCCACACATTGTTACTATTTACTGATTGATTTGCTAAAGACTAGTACAGCTGGATTAGGATCTCTAAAGTTCATATATTGTTGGAAGATGTTGATTGATATCTTCACCAATATATTATTGTCTGTGACAAAAGAAAGTATAATGATAGGCTTCTATTGATTCTTGCAGCAAGCAATTATTCTACTAACAGGTCATCTAAAGGGGCAGGATAAAGAACAATGAAGGGGGGGTGGATTCTTGGGATCCGTGCCTAGCACTGATGCAAACAAACATGTAACACAATCAGTTCATTCATAACTCATTCATTAACTGGACTTTGTTTTCCTTTGGAGCCAACCAAAACAGCTTCTCCACTCCTGTTCCTTTTAAATGTATGATAACTGAAGAAAAACCAATTTTGTAGTTGGCAGCTACAGAAGATGACTGAATATTCTTTTTCATATTTTAGAGAACCAAAGTGCATACCATAAGCATTAAACAGCATAACTCACATTATTCATCTCTGTTAAATCAGCATTTTAAAATTATCAGCCCAACACAAAGTTAGTGTTTTGTCAATAGCATGCCAAAGAAGGAAAGATGGATACATGAAATGGTTGAATAGAAATACATATTTTAATATTGTGGTTATTATTACAGGTAATCTTCAACTTATGATAGTTCATTTAATGACTATTCAAAGTTAAGGTGACACTGAAAAAGATGACTTATGACCTGTTCTCTCACTTATGACCATTGTTGCCTCTCCACAATCAGGTGATCAAAATCTGGGTAATTGGCAACCAGCATATATTTATGATGGTTCCAGTGTCCTGGGGTCAGGTGATCCAGAAGACTTTCAACAAATCAGTGGGGAAAGATAGATTTGCTTAAAAACCATGTGAGTCGCTTAATGACCATGACAAAAAGGATTGTAAAATTCAGCATGCCTCATGTAATGACCTCATTATTTAATAACAGGAGTTCCAGTCCCAATCGTGGTCATAACATTGCCAATAAATGACACAATATATATTTAGATACTAGCTCGATACCTGTGCTTCGCTATGAAACTATGTGATCAGGCTTAGGTTTTGGGGAGGAAAATAAGGAGAAAAAAAATCTGCCTACCAGCATCCATCAGTATTCATCTGGCTAGCATCCTGTCTGTGTGTGAGAGAGTTGAGGGCTGTTTGGAAACTGAAACAGTATTTGCTGTGTGAGCAAGGAGCCTGGGTGTGGCTTAGCTCAGGTGTTCTGTACTAGAGCTGCTTGGTGCTCTGAAACTAAAACTGAAACTGAAATTCCTCTCCTCTGCTTGTGTTTTGCATTTGGAACAGATTTCTTTTCAGGTGGGGAAGGGAAGTAGCAGTGGTGGGATTCAACATTTTTTACTACCGGTTCTTTGGGCGTGGCTTGGTGGGCGTGGCAGGGGAATGATACTGTAAAATCTCCATTCCCACCCCACTCCAAGGGAAGGATACTGTAAAATCCCAATTCCCTCCCCATCCCACTAACCTGCTTTCCAGCTCTGTTCTCCTGTGCAGGGCAACAAAAGAAGACCCAGCCGATCAGCTGGGACTCTGGAGGCAGAGAATAGATGGGGGTGGGGCTAACCAGAAGTGGTAATTTACCTGTTTTCCGAACTACTCAAAATTTCTGCTACCAGTTCTCCAGAACTCGTCAGAACCTGCTGAATACCACCTCTGGGGAGTAGAACTCCTTAGCATCAGAGTGTGTTAATAATAATATACAAAATACTAATGCTGTGATGGTCATTTCGAAAAATCCTTTCTTAATGAGCACGCAGAAGCCAAGAGGAACATACATGCCAAATTTCAAGTTTGTAGGCTTTACAGTTCTGAAGATTTTGTGATGATGCGTGAGTGGTATTTTGCTTTTAGATATATAGATGACAGCATGCAAAGACTGACTCAAATATATTTATTATAAGATTTGTTTTACAGTTCTATCAATCTTATATCTCTGCCTCTATAAACTGTTGGAGGGTTCCATTGGAGTGAGAAATGTAATTTGCTGAAATCATTTCCTGCAACCTTTGTATATTCTGCTATTTTGTTGCTGGAGGTGTTTCAACAGTAGAAATAGCAATAAAAGGAACAAATTTGTTTGCAGAACTTTATAGAAATTTGATATTGTATAAGCACATGTTGGTATCTCTACATCTATATTTAAAATAGTAGTAGTTCCTCAATAGAATTTTTAATTTTATATAGGAGGTCCTAATACAATTCTGAATTTCATTACTTCAAAAAGGACTGACTGCAGGACAAAAGAGCTGTAACGGCAAGCACAAATAATCTGGACCATACATTAAGTTGCAGTTAGGAAGATTTATTGCTCAAACCTATACACAAGAATCTAGTCAACTAAACGTTCAAAGCTAAATTGGCAGTAGGTAAGTATCAATGGAATTCAAGAGGGGTTGGACTTAGACCGTTCGTGGAATGTAATGACTCTAGGCTGATGACTCACTTAACTTTGCCCCTTGGCTCTGTCCTACACTGAAAAACAATCTAAGTTTTTAGAGAGCTCTTACCAAAACAGATTATAGTCACTCAATCAGCCCATGGCCCTTCTCCATAAGGTGATAATAACATTCATGAATTCTTGTTTATCAGTGAAGACAAACTTGGTTAATAGAGGGATGGCAGACAATTCACACTCTGGCTGAGAATATACATCTAAATCAAACATGATTCGACAAAAATACATTTCGTACAACAATATAAAATGACAAATAACATTAATGATCACCACTGGTAGTAAGCAATGTTAAAAGAAGAATCAGCACTCTGTAACTGCTTTCCCGATCTGGTGCCATTCATGATGCAAATGGATATCCCACATCTAGAGAGCAGCAGACTGAGAAAATGAATCTGTTACATCAGTGTAACCCCTGGTAATCTATTGGCCTTTCTAGTTTAGCACTGTCTATGCTGATGAGGGTGACTCTCCGGGATTCCCCCCTTTTCAAACCTTTTCTGGAGACATTATTAATTGAAACATGATTCTATTAAAAGCTGCCATTTCTTCTCCAACCATAGAGCTATTTTTAAATTAGTTCACAATTCTAACTGCAGAGGATATTTAAAGACAAATGCATACAATCCTACATTCCTTCCATTTCTACATTATATGTAAAATTGGTTTAAGGAAGCCACTGATTGTTTCAAAAATACTTACGCTGAACTTAATTTATCTGAACTTTAATGGTCTACTTGTAATTGTTTCCTATTAAGTTTGTGCTTCACAGCAGAATGCATTCCAAAATTCTAAACCCACTTTTTACCATTCAGCACAGGGCTGCCCATATCACTGAAGAAGGTGAAGGAGAGGAGGAGGCAGCCAAAGAGGGAAGGAAGGAAGTGTGCGAGGGAGGAGGAAGGAAAGAAGGAAGGAAGGAAGGAAGGAAGGAAGGAAGGAAGGAAGGAAGGAAGGAAGGATTTCTGATGCTCCCTTCTCATTTTCCCCACAAGGAAACTTGATGGGGAAGCTAGCAGGAAGTCAGAAGTTGCTTCTGCTCCCACTACCTTTTTGACCATCCATTATTATTCTGTTCTCTCTGTTTAGGTAAGGAAATAAGTCTGAAATGATGATCCAATGAGGCACAGGTTGTCAGTTGTTTTCTCTGAAATCGCTCTCCTCTCTTTAAGGAGCAGCCCTAGTTGAGCCCATCTCTGAAGACTAAAAAAATATTTAGTCTGCACCCAAGAGAAAAGACTTTTTTTCATACCGATCAAATCATGTCCTTATGGAGTCTTTACAACAAGTTAGAATCCGTTTTCAACCTATCTGATCCTAGAATATCAATGCTATCTAGGAGCCAAGTTGCTTTATTTCTGGCTCAACTGCATTACAGCTAAAATAGCAATAAAGCTTGTCTTTGTGAACTGTCAGTTCTCTCATTGGTGGGAAACTCTTGCCTGGTTCTCTTCCACATGAAATTCCAGCTACTGAAACATGGTTGTCAGCATTTCAAGGTTGATAGAAGTGAAGATAATTAATTGGCTCAGACCTACTTTTAAAAGACTGGAAGGTAGAAGAAGGTGGTATGAAAGTGCCAGAGATTGATTTTAGATATTATTTATCATATTTTATACTACATTATTATACAACTAGATCTTTGGATGACTTTGCTCAAAATCCTTATTTCATCTATAAATCAGGCCGTTCATTTCTGTATAATTTTACATTGCTTCTCCTGAAGCTACAATTAATAAGAGTCCTTCCCCCCACCCCAAAGGATTTTGATGATAATCAAACTGAGAATTTTCAGCCATAAAAATGTTCTGGATTTGACTTTTAACTCCTTGGGACCAAAGACTATCTTCTCTAACGAGTTTTGACCTGTCCTATACAGGTAGTCCTTGACGTCTGACCACAATTGAGCCTAAAAATTCTGTTGCTGAGACATTAGTTAAGTGAATTTTGCCCATTTTACAACCTTTCTTGCTGATACAGATAATCAGAATTTGAAGGGACCTTGTAGGTCATCTAGTCCAATCACCCGCCTAAGTAGGAGACCCTACACAATTTCTGACAAATGGCAGTTCAATCTCTTCTTGAAAGTCTCAAATGATGACACTCCCATAACTTCCGAGGACAAGCTGTTCCTTTGGTTGATTGTTCTCACCAGTGGTGGTATTCAAATAAAGTTGCCACCGGTTCGGTGGGCATGGCTTGGTGGGTGTGCTTTGCGTGCGTGCACACACTTTGCGTGCACGTGTGCACCAAATGCACACTTTGTGCAGGCACAGAGGCATTTGCGCAGGCACATATATAACTCGCCTCCTGCAAGCCTGCATGATGGCAGTTACTGCAGCAGCTGCCGCGCGGCGCTATTCTGCACCGCGCAAAGCAGCTGCGCTTCGAATTCTGGCCATAAAAGTATGGGAGCCTGGGGGGCAGGTGGGCCAAACACAGAGTAGCGGAGAGAACCGGTTCGGTCTCCGCTGCTCATCGCCGCTACTGGCTCTCCAGAACCGGGCAGAACCAGTCGAATACCATCACTGGTTCTCACTGTCAGAAAGTTTCTCCTTATTTACAGGTTAAATCTCTCCTTGTTCAGTTTCCATTAATTATTCCTTGTCTGGCCTACAGGTGCTTTAGAACAGGGATCGCTACCTTTTGGACCTCAGGGACCACCAAACTCATAATTTTAAATCCCGGGGACCACTAATACGAATTTGACTGACGGTGGCTTGCTGACGTTGGTGGGAAAGGAAAAGAGAGATCTAACATCTCTCCCTCTCCCTCTCTCTCTCACACACACAAACACACTGAGGCAGGGGTGGGATTCAAATTTCTTAACAACGGTTCTGTGGGTGTGGCCTAATTTGTGAGTGTGGCTTGGTCATGTGACTGGCTGAGCAAGGCTTATATGTAAATATCATAAATATTAATGTAAATATTGAATTTTTTATAAACAAGAGCAACTTTTATCCAAAATCAGGCACAGCAGGCAGGCAGATTGAGTTGCTCACAGAATCACAGATTCACTCAGAGATCTATCTTTCTGCCATCGGCTACTTGAGTCTGCACTGAATTATAGAAGCTTCAGTCCTAAGGAAGGTTCAGCTCTGCTTAAAAGCAGAGCCAAAGATCTAAAGAATAGCTAGAAAGCAAGAAATCCAATGGTTTCCTGCTTTCTAGCTAATCTAAATCTCCCAGCACAGCAAAACAGCGGATGGTTGGGAAAAAAAAGGAAAAATAGCAACTTAGCAGGCAAGTTTGCCAGGTAAGGAGTGAGTGGGTGGGGAGGGTTCCTGTGGGCCATGTGGGCGGCGCAGCTTTGTGTTCCTGCGCAGCCTGGATTAATTGCTTGGGGGGTGCTCTAGGGGTGACATTTCTCTTGGCCCACCAACATTTTCTCACGGACCACTGGTTGGTGACTACTGCTTTAGAAAACAGCTTGACCCCTTCCTCTCTGACAGCCCCTCAAATATTGGAACACGGCTATCATGTCTCCCCTGGTCCTTCTCTTCACTAGACTAGCCAAGCCCCGTTCCTGTAACCATTCTTCATATGTTTTAGTTGCCTAATCGTACTGGTTGCTCTTCTCTGTACTTTTTCTAGTGCATTTTTTTAATAGTGTAGTGACCAAAACTGGATGCAGTACTCTAGGTGTGGTCTTACTAAGGCTTTATAGAGTGGTATTAGTACCTCACTTGATGTTGATTGCATCCCTCTGTTAATGCAATTTAAGATTGCATTAGCTTTTTTGGCTGCTGCTGTACACTGCTGGCTCATATTTAGCTGGCTGTCCACTAAGACTCCAAGATCCCTCTCACAGTTACTACTAAGCCTGGTTTCACCCAGTCTATATGTGTACTTTTGGTTTTTCTTGCCCAAGTGTAGGTTGTAAGTGCTCCAGTTGTTAAGTGAATCACTGCAGTTATTAAGTTAGTAACATGGTTAAGTGAATCTGACTTCCCCATTGACTTTACTTGTCAGATGGTCTCAACAGCTGATCACATGACCCTGGGACATTGCAACCATCATAAATACGAACTAGCTGCCAACGTCTAAATTTTGATCATGTGACCATGGAGATGCTGCAACTGTTGTGTGAAAAATAGTCATAACTCACTTTTTTCAGGGCTGTTGGAACTTTGGTCACTAAATGAACTGTTGTAAGTTGAGAACCACCTGTATAGCGATTTCAAGAGAATCTGTTAGCAGTTTTTTTACTTTTTGTGGTAAATGGATAGAGGCTCAGAGGATATTTATTTTTAAATTAATCAATTCCCTGTGGAGTGCCTTTGCCCATCAGCAGCAACCCCTTGCAAATGTACAAATAAAAATTCAGATGTTGAGGAGATGGTACAGATTCCAGACTTGGGAAGAAATAATGTTATCAGTCCTCCTATCTTCATGTGTGACACTTTAGCCAGTCATGTGTTGTGCCATGGCCATAGCAGAGGATCTGAATAAATGTGACATCTAATATTCATTTTGCATAATCCTTTTCATCTAATTTGGACTTAGTTGCTAAATAAAGGAATGATGTAGTACATATACATTAAATATAATTACCATGGGTACTTCTATAAGGGCAAATGCCATCTTAGTATCAACTGACATGATCTATATTTCATAGTTTTAGCAGATGGGATCTATTTTAGCAAACCAGCTGCCTTGTTCTTTGTTAATGCTTTGACAGGTTCAAGCTATAAAAAAGAGTGAGATATCTTTATTAATTTACTTCTCTGGTATTTTGCTTTTTTGCTTCAAAATCTCAGGAACTGTTTTAGTTTGAGAGAAAGTGCCTTGTCCATCATATCTTATGATATTTATGATTGAATGGAGATTTGGATTTAGGGTGCCAGAGTTGGTGGTATTCTAAATTTTTGAACAAGAATGGAAATGTCTCTAGCATTTCAGTAATGCATTGTCTACAGAAATGGCATATGAAAGATGTGGTATCTGTTTTAGAAATAATACCCACATTATAAGTATCTAGCAGTTTGAAATCTGATTAAATATAGGCAGGCATGCAGCAGGCAAGAGCCATGGTGGCACAATGGTTAGAATGCAGTATTGCAGGCTAACTCTGCCCATTGCCAGGAGTTTAATCCTGACCTGCTCAAGGTTGACTCAGCCTTCCATCCTTCCAAGGTCAGTAAAATGAGGACCCAGATTATTGGGGGCAATATGCTTCTGAAATCACTTTTACGAAGTGCTGTTAAAACACTATGAAGCAGTATATAAGTCTAAGTTGCTATAGCAGGCAAGCAAGCATGCCATTATGCTTCTGTTAAGAAGCAACAGAATTCAGAAAGCCATGCCAATAGCATGTGTTCTATTGAGCTTTGGAAGGACCAATTTAATAACATGCCTATTTTTTCAGAGACAAGTCTCCATTGAGTTCAATACATTTATTGCAGTGTGCATAGGATTCCAGCTAAAAGGACAATTCATGGCAATTTCTGCAATAAGGTGTTTGAAAAAAAATGAAAAAGTCAAACAAAGAAACAAAATCCCTGGAGTCCCAAGAGGATGACTGTAGGAAGTAAAAGTGTAAGTCCTGTATGACAAAGTATTAGAATACAGCTTACATCTCCAGCATAGGGCAGGCCACATGAGACGTTTTCCCCATCTTAAATATAGATCACTGACCATTTCTCAAGGACAGGAACACACAACATTGTGTCCTATGGACTCCTACCTATCTCTAACCCACTTGGAAGGTGATATCAGACTATCCCTTTCTGCTATCTACCCAAAGTACTATTTTCTGCACTTGTGACAGCAAAACTGTTACTACCCAGTTGAATTGCTGTGCTTCATTTCATTATAGAGAAACACCTCCATTCCAACTGGTTTTGGGCCCTGTGGCTTGAACGTCTTTTCCCTCTAAGTTGTTGTCCTGCATGGGCCTTACTTTCTCACAAGTTCACTAGTAAAATAATAAAAATGTTTTTTTTACAACTTTGCCAATTAAAAAAAATGGTAAAATTATGGTGTTTCATTTTGATAAATACCACCCAGACAGAATCACTTTATCAACCCAGTATAATAAAGAAGGGATTGCAGTATAAAAATGTTTTAAATTGGCTTTATTTCCAGCCAGTTTGCATATGCCATTTTAATTCCTTTGAAGGACAAGATGTTCTGCATCTTCCCCCCATGTGTGCAGATTAGCCAGATGGATTTTATCTGGGTCAGACAATCTCTTGATGATGTTACCTAGTTTGGTAATTAAACGTTTGTAAAACAAAAATAAACCATCCAAGGGTACCAAGAACCACACAGCTCACCCAAGCCACAAATATTTTTTTCCATCAGCCTCTAAGCAGAGCTCCCCAACCCTTCTGGCTTTATGGACTGGTTATGGGGGGGGGGGAAGGGGATGGTTCTGTGCAAGTGGTAGGTGAGTGTACATGTGTGCATAGCTCCATCTGCACGAGCAGCAGGCATATATCCCCGCCGCTCATGCAAATGGAATGTGCATGCAGACATTCGCCAAGTGCTCACAAGGGGAATGCGTACACGGGCTTGCCCACCACTTTGAGCGGCCGTTTTGAACAGCTTATGGCCCAGTAGTGGACTGTGGCCCAGGGGTTGGGGACCCCTGCCCAAAAGTATCATAGAACTAAACCATATAGCTGTCATATAGGTCAGAACTGCCACTTTGAATTAAACTTGCTGCTGTGATTACAGAATAGAGGTTAAATACATAGACTTAACTTCCTAGCAATTTGGTTATACTTTGGACTAACTGCAGCTTCCAGATTGTTTTCATAGGCAACGCCATATCAATGCATTATAATAATTAAAGCGAGTGGTGATGAGGGCATAGGTTGCTGTCAGGCAAGCATTTGTGTCCAAATAGGGTGCATCAACTGGTGCATCAACCTCAGCTGATCCAAGTACCTCTGTCTCACAACTTCCTCCTGCTGTTCCAGCAGAAAGTTTTTTCCCCAAGAGAACCTCCAAGGCAGTGGTGTCAAACTCACGGCATCACCACGTGAAGTATCGAGGTTTTTTTCCCTTCGCTGGGCATGGGCATAGCCAGCACATGACACATCTGGCCAATGGGCCAGGAGTTTGACAGCCCTGCTCCAAGGTAAAGGCTTTCTCTCAGGTAAGCCCCTATTTGTAGCTTATACCAGGACTGTTTATGGACAAACAACTCCACCTTGCTAGGATTTAATTTGAGTTGTTTCTATCCATCCAGACTGGATGAAGACTTCGACAACATCCAAGGCTCAATTGTAAGAGGCAATGTACTCTTGTCCTTGTGCCTGAGAACTGTTTCATCCACTGAGATCTTGCCTTGATTTTCCAAACCCTAGATCTATTATCAAAATTAGGGAACAATAATTCCCTGAAATGATGGGGAGTGGGAAAGCTAAGTGGCAGCTACCCATAGCAGAGGAGATATTGTCCACTCTCCTGTGTGGCTCTCTGGATAATGTGGATGGCAGCACCTTCCTATTTCCTCAAAGGTTTCTGTATTAGTATTGTCAGGTGTCTTTGCTGGCGAAGTGCCACTGCCCTTGTTGTCCTGTGAAATCATCTGTCTCTCTGTACCTTCCTGTTTCTGAGGAAATACTTGACATTTGAAGTTTTGTCTGTATTGTTCAAAATAACAGCAGTACCAGATTTTTGATGAGGCATTTATCTAACCCTATATCTCTAAAAAAATAAGCTGCTGGAGGGATGTTCTCCCAACTATATGAAAGGATATATTATGTGTTTATGTTGTACTATGCATATTTCATTTTTATATATGAAATTGCAATTCTCTATAATGACATTTCCCAGTGAATGGCGAAGAAAGCAGTTATATTTTTGGCAGTAATCTTTTGATTTCCCCCAATGTAACTACTTTCTGGGTAAAACAAAATAGCATTTACTTCAATTGTTTTATTAAAGTCTCAACAGCTGATTCATCAGAAGAGTTGATGTTGATAAGCAAAATGGCTAATAAATGGCCAAGTTCAATCAATCAGAGCTCCATAAATCCATTCCTTTATTCATCCCTATCTATCTGCTGAATTTTAAATTATAAGTTTCTTGCAGCAATTGTGTGCCCTTTGTTCTCTGTAAAGCACTATGCACACCAATAGCAATAAATAATTAAGAGTGGTAATCTGAATTGTTCCAATCCCTTCTTTAATGATGTCAGAAAACCGGAATAAAAAATTAAATCTTTATATTCATGTAAAATCTATGGGTCTTAATTTCAGGTTGAAAACATAAGCAAAACACATGGCAAACAGAACTCATAAAAATTTACCATTGTTCACACACAAAACAATATACGTACCAGCATATTTTAAAAATTTATCAGGATGTATAATTTATTAACAAAGATTGGCTGATGCTGGGCTAATAAAAGAACCTGAATTGAAAAATCAATAACAGCTCTAGAAGAGAAAGCAGCTAATACACATTAAACACAGATAGACAGGCAAATAGGCAACCGTTCTTGGAAGGAAACCTGGTAATAGATGTTGTAAAATAAACTAGAGAAAGAGACAGCCAGACAGCTAGACCCATCTCTATATTGGATGAATACAAAATGATTGCTCTGACTTGTATTTCTAAACAAAAAGTACAGCATGCTGTTTAGCTTCCTGGAAAAAACTAAAAAAACTAAAATAAAACCTATTCAATGAACTATGTTGGATGATCCAGCACTTTAGTTTTTGAAGAAACACAGAACATCTCTCCCTCCCTCTCCATATCACATAAATTCCATTATAGATAGAGTAACCATATTTTCCTTGGAAAAAATAAAGGATCAACCTGAAAAAAGGGACAAATTGTTGTTTATACCTTTACTTTACAAAGGAAAATTCAAGAGAAAAACCAAGAAAATAAATAAACTGAATATGTCTGAAAGATAGCTTTCTGAAATAAAAAATTGCCTTTTTAAAATAAGGGCATATAGTCTTCGGTTGCTGTGATAATTCAGCCTTCAACTAAGCAGCTTAAGCAATCTTCCTGCTAGCCTTCATCCCAGGCATTGCCTTGCATTTAGGCTTAGCCAATAACAAAGTAAGTAAACAAGCAAACCAGTTCAACAATCCAGGCTGCATGGAGCTGTTGGATTTAGGCAGGAAACTTAACTAATAAAACCTTTATAAGCTGAAAAAAAAAAGATGGGGAGATTTCCTCAACCGTACAGTAGCCAGGAGTAGAATTACAGCTATCAAGATGCCTTCTACTTTTTGTAATAATGTGGATGTGGGAAAGGGAAGGCAGGGCAGGGCAGGGTGTATGTGTGAGAAAGAAAACTTGGCTCCTTCGAACATATTCTTAAATTAGCTTCCACTTGAAGAGAAGATGAGCACACATGAACCACAGAGATTTAAAAGAAAATGTAAGCCTGCTTTACTCAGTTACTCCCATCTTCAAAACCCAGGGTCAGACGTACCATTAAGGCTGTTATTTCTGGCAGCAAACTCACTGCCTTTTCTATCTTTATGAGACAGGTTATTTCCTTACTAGTGACCTATTGTGCCTTCTAGCATAAATCTACCATTACTGGGATGGTATGACAGTGATGAGGTCAGGCTTTTCGGGTAGCCCTCAACTCACAATGGCAATTGGGACCAGCACTTCCATTGCTAAACCATGTAGTCATAACATGTAACAACATCCTTTAGTGACAGCAATGCTGCAATCATGGCTGTTCTTATTAACCGAATCCCATGATCATTAAACAGGACAAAAATGCATTACTTAATTACAGCAATCCCTACAGTCCTGGTTGCCATTGCTAACAATCCCATGGCTGTTAGATGAGGCAACTTCCAGCCAGCTTATCACAACCAGGTTAATGTATGCAGATCTTGGAGAGTGTAAGGGATATGCAGCAAGAGTCAAGGAGGGTGTGCAAGGGTGCACGAGGGAAGTGCATCAAGATTTAGGGAAGATCCTCAAAGGTACACAGAAATGCGAGGGAGGCTTGGGGAGGATGCGGGGTACATAATGGTATGAGGGTACACAAAGGTGTGAGGGAGGCATGATGAGGGTCCAAGAGGGTGTGAGGGGAAGACTTACACAGTGACTTTCAACTCTCCCTGCCAGCTTCTCCACTGACTTTCTGGGGAAACCAGCAGAGAAGGTCCCAAATGGCAATCATGTGGTCATTGGGTGCAGCAACCGATCATAAATGTGTTAGTTGCCAAGTGTTCAGATCATGATTATGTCATCATCAGGTTGTTGGGACATCCAGAACTCCAAGTACTGGTCATAACACCATTCACTCAGCACCATTGCAACTTCAAACAGTTGCTGAATGGTTGTAAGTCAAAGACTACCTGTATCGCCTTACTGATGGCTGAGTAAGCCTATAAAGATGCTATAAATCTTTAATGAGGAAAAGTAGCTGCTTGCTTCTTGCTTTTCTGGTGTGGCTGCCAGAAAGCGCTGGCTGAACAGCCATTGTATTCCAGATGGCATTGTGCAGCAGCATGAATTGCTCTGCTTTTAAGGTGCACTGGTGCTCTCACTGCTATGCTGCATCAATTGTTTGGGTGAGAAGCTTCAAATGAAAGAAGTGATGGGTGAGCAACTTCAAGGGGTTGAAGGATAGATCAATGTGTGCCATGTGGTTTGGGTCCCTACTTAGAACCAGATTAAGACAGTTTCCCTTCCCTCCCAAGTCAAAACCGGTTTTGATACCTCAGACCAGTGTTTCTTTTAACCACATTAACTTTAAGATATGTGGACTTCAGCTCCCAGAATTCATGGCCAGTTGAGGCATTTTAAAAATGCTGCCTCAGATAAAAGATTCCACCAACAGTTCTCCTTGAACTGTTCAGTATTCAGTATTGCAAATTGCTTACTTTTCATAATCTTCTATAAATCATCTTAAAGCCATCAATATTATTTAGACATTCAACTGGGCTTGTTTTCATATAGATAAATTTGGAAGGTCACTTTAAAATTGTGTTTTTGTTCTGATTTGTGCTGGTTTTTTCGTGCTGTCTGCAATGGAAGATCCCAGTCTACCTCTATTTTTCCTCTTCCCTAATTCTGTAGCTGTGAAATTGTTCAGCATCTTGCCTTATTTGCAAATGGAGGAAAAGCTGCTTCCTGTGGCCTAAGTCCACAAATTATGTCCCAAAGTTTGGGTGGAAAAAGGAAAATTATTCTTTGATATAAAAAAGACAGAAAAAACAAAAGGAGAAGGGCAGTAATAGAAGCATATTATATAAAGAAAATCTTTCACCCCAATAAAACATATTATTAACCCTTGACCACATGGAATAATATTCATCAATATTTCCATTTATATCAATAGCTCATAAACAAAAAGTAAACATTTAGCCATGACTGAAGAAGATAAATTTGAAGTTGCATTCTTAAAACAAAACAGCCTCCTTAGAATGCAATTGTCGATTTTAAGCGTCACTAACAAAGCTTTCTTTGTAGCCTGCTGAAACAGGTGGAAGCCAAGGCCAAGCGAGCCTTTAGCCAGCTGTAACAGGTCCAGCATTCCATCTATTCCTGGACCAGAAGGCGCTGAAAATAGTGGCTCATGCCTTTATCATCTCTCAGTTGAATTATTGCGGTTCATTCTATGTGGGACTGCCCTTGGCACAAGTGTAGCTGCTTGCTTGCTGATTGGCCCTAGCCAGTTCAGCAACATACCTATTGTGTGCACTACACTGGTTTGTCACTAGGGCTTCCTGACCGAATTCAAGGTGCTGCTTGTCATCTAACAAAACACTAAATGGCTTGGGCTCTTCTTTTTAAACTGTTTTTTCTAAATAAAATCTGCCTGGAACAGCTTGTTCTCTGAGGTCAGGCTATGTCAGTCCCACTAGATACAGCAGACCAGGAAATCAACTGCATAGGAAGGTTAACACTACTTTGATCGAGAACGGCTGTAATAAAATCTTGAAAGCCTCATTGTGTTGTACCTCCTCCTCTTCTTATACTTTAGTGAATGAGGAGGGTGCTTGTCTGAGTTGCTTCCAAAAGTTACTAGGAAGTTCTGGACTTAAAAGCCTCTTTTGCCTAGGCAATAGAGACTGTATATCTCCATCAAGGTCATCTTTCTTACTCTCTACAGGCTAGCCACTACCCTTTTATCCTTTAGGAAGCACTCAAAACTACGTCTTCCCCTAGGCATTTGGGATATGTAAGATTTTAATGGAAGACAGCCACAGATTTTGAAGAGTTTAATATTTTATGATTTTATGGACGTAGTAAAAGCAATGCAACCCTGTACACATTTTCCTAGGAGCAATACTAAATTCAATGCAAAATCCTATTAATAATTATCTTTGGCTTCCAATAAATACCCCTTATGGGTATTATATAAGCATCTTGTGTGTTCCTTTTAAAATATTATTTTAAATTAGCACCTATCAATGGGCAACATTCTGAACTTAGGAAATCAGTTGTAAAGGGGAGTTTTTCTTTGTATTAGCACTGTATTTTTCACTTCCACATTCTTGCTTTGCAAAGATTTTGCCAAGACAAGCTCAAATGTATCTTGTGAGAAATGCTATGTTTGAATGCTTTTCTTGTTCCCAAGATTACAGTGCCTTGTATATAAACCAGTAGCACAAGCCAAGGAGACTCCCACACAGTTGCGTCACAAGCTGTAATTCTGTAATCATATATGCAGGGACCACTCTTGCTGTGTGTGTGCAAAGCTGTGTATATATATATATATACAGCTTTGCACTGATATCACTGATGACTGATGTCATTTGAAAATAGTAAGTTTACTCACCTAGACTTACGTTCTCTTTCCATACACATCCACCCATACACATTCTCTCCCCCCCCACACTATATATATTCCTAGTGACACAGGATTCCAACAAAGATTTTCTGAGCCAAGGAAAAGAATCTGTGGCTGGGTGGTGTCAGCAAAACTCTCTAAAGTTAACATGATGTCTAGAGACAATGCAGTACTAGTGAGCTGGCAATTTACAGTATCTGGAATTTGGGTGAGGTCCCATCCCTGATCAAAATTCAGTATCTTGGAGCAAATTATGGGACCATCTGTGCTTGATGTAGCTTCTTTTTTATTTTTTACTTTTCCACTGCCATAAAGAACTTCCCTTGAAATTCTCTCTCTCTTGTACTGCAATCTTGGGAACTAAAAAGACATTCAAATATAGCATATATCTCACAACAAACATTTGGGCTTGTGCTGACAAAACCTTTGAAGAGAAATAATGGGGGAGTGAAAAAGAAAAGTAAATGTTGGGCCATGCGGCCATAATTGCTGATATTCAGTCTTTTGTCACAAAATCTGTGTCTAATTCAGGGGTCCGCAACCTCAGTGTCACTCCCACCCAGTCACATGACACCCCCCCCTCCACGCTTACCCAGGTTTTGTGGCTCCCGTTGTTCTCCTATGAGCTGTTCCGAGCATCCAGAAGTGGGAGGTGCTCAGTCTCCTCTTACGTAGGCTGGGCTAATTAATAGGACACGCCTCTTCCTCCTCGATGATCCTCCTTGCGTCCCCAGTTCCAGCTCAGCCTTCGTAGAGATAGCTGGGTTTTCTGATTGCTGGCTGGAACAGGGACTTTAGGAAAGGGAGTAGCAAGTTTGATTTCTTCCACACACACACACCCCCGCATTAGTAGATCAGTCAGAACCTTTCCTTTAAGCTCTTGTTGTTTCTTAGTTTCTCTTGCCTGTACTTTGTTTATTTAGCCGCAATGTTCATGGCGACTGCCGCGGGGCTTATCTTTCTGATCTTTCGATCGGGGGATTTTAGGCGCACAGTTTCCCGGACGGGAGCTCTGCTTCACTAAGGAGTTTCTGCCTCGATTTCTTTCCTTTCCTGACTAGCGTAGCTAATAAGCTTTGGGAATTGGTTCTGTTTATTGGATCTGGTGTTGTTTCCCCCGCGGGACCAAGCTGCAGGAACGGTTTCGTTTTCATTTTCGCTTCTGCAAAGTCACGACGCCATTTTGGCTCGCATGGATTGAGGCTTCTGTTTTCATTCCCCAGTCGGTTTCCCTTACTGGGGGCCCTGGGGAGGGCACAATTACCCTTAGACTCACGGATTAGGTTTCCCTTGTTGGGGACCGTGATAACACCTCGTTACCTCTGGCTGTTTGCAGGTTTCCCTTGCCTGGGTCTGGCCCAACTAACAATTGGAGATTTTTGCCCTACCGGTTTCCCTTTCTGGGGATCAGGCCAAAGAGTACATAATGCCCTCCAAAGTCAGGTTTCCCTTGTTGGAGACCACAGCAAAGGCCTTCCACCACTGAAGATAGCGAGTTGGGACTGAACAGGATTCCTATCCCATTGTCACCCTCGGTTTTCCTTACTGGGGACCGGGGTATTATTTATCAAGGCCTTCTCCCACCATCAACTATAACTGGCTGGGGCCAAACAGAATTCCTCACCCTTGGTTTCCCTTTCTGGGGACCGGGCTATTATTTGATCAAGGTTTTTTCCTTCTGAAATTGCGGCCTGAGGCTCACAGAACATTCCACCAATCTCCACATTATTCGCTAAGCCCTTTTTGATCTCCAGTCAGATTGTAGGCCGCTAGTGAAGTATACTGTTGTTTTCTCATTTCAAAGGTCAGTGTCTCACACATCTGTCTTGGATTGTGTACTCTCTATCTTGTCATTGTACCAGCATGGCTAGTGGTCACAGTGCGAGATCTTCCTCTACTATAACCAGAGACAAATCTACTGACTCCGGTAGGCCTTCCAAGGCGGCCGAGAAAGACGCCCTTCGAAGACACCAGGCCCTGGAAAAACAAATGCGTAAACGAACCAGAGACGTAGAGCAACCTGTTGTTCAAATGAACGTGCACCCCGCTGGACCTCCTAGCCCAGTAACACCATCACTTGATCTGTCAACCCAGTCCAGGCGCGGCTCTCCACAGTATCTCCCATCTCCGGGACCAGCTCCTCACAGGACCCCAGAAGCTACCTTCACACCTACTGCTGCAGGCTTACGAGAGGGGGAGGAGGAGGAGATGATGGAGGAAGTCCCAACCAAGATGAGAAAATGGCTGGAAATGGCCATCGAAAAGGGCATAGCATCAGGTCTACAGCGTTCTAGACACCACAGCCACCAATACACTCCCAACTGCGCGTCTGTTTCGGGAAGATCCGTGAGTGTAATTGAACAAACAGAGTACCCACTCGAGGGCCCCCCTCCCCATATATTAGAACCCCTCTGGACCCAAGGGAGGGTCAAAATCCGGGGGAATGGTCGGAGCAGGGAGGGGAGTCCATGCATCACTATGTTCAGGACCCTTCCGAGGCGGATCCCTTAGAAAGGGGTATGTCTGATGATGAGGGCATTTCTCCAGACCAACCGGTTTTTACGGGCCTCTTCCATCCCCCGCTCTTCAAATCCCTTCTATTCAAGGCCAAGAAAACAGCCTGCCTTGATAATCCCTCCCCGGCAGCCCAACCATCGGGGCCCCAGGAGGGACATGGGAATCTATTTTTCACCCACCCAACCACTGAGACAGAGGTGGTACCAGTCCCTCGCATATTTGAGGAACTAGTTGATAAGCAATGGGCCCTGTCAGCATCTTACCCAGCCCCTTCCAGATATGACAAAAAAATTTATAACCTGGCCCTGGTTTTCTCCGCTTCTCTGAACACTCCTGAGGTAGATGACCCAATTGTAGCTGTAGTCTCATCCTCCGCCATCCCCGGGGAAGCGGAGGAGGCCCTTAAACCAGAAGAGAAAAGAGCAGAATTGGCTCTGCGCCGGGCACATGTCTCTGATGCTTGGGCAATCTGGGAAGCTACAGCAGCCTCCTTCTTTACCCGCTCTTCTCTTCGATGGCTCCATCATCTTAGGGAAACCCTTCCCCCTTCCAATATTCGAGCCCACCAGGACGTCGCAAAAATCATAGCAGCAGCAGAATTTTCCGCTGATGCTACTTACAATGTGGTTAAATTCTCCTCAAGGGTCATTGCCTCTCAGATCTCGGCCAGGAGACTCCTTTGGCTGCGACACTGGCAGGTGGACTCTAAGCACAAATGGAAGCTTGCCTCTGCACCCATCTCATGCGATAAATTATTTGGGGCGGCCCTAGAACCCCTCTTAATAGAAACAAGAAATAAGAGGATTCTTCCATCCCTTTTTCAGAAACCAGAACCTGTCTGTGGAGGAGCCGTGGCGGATCCCACCATCAACAGTCATCCTTTCTCAGGGCCCAGTCCATCACCCAGAGCCCCAATGGCTCAACCTGACCGTCTGGAGGTTGAGCGGCAGCGTCTGACAGAGGAGCACATGTTGTCTAGGGTGATCAACACCATCCAGGTGGTGAGGCGGCCGTCTACGAATAGAATCTACAATGCTACCTGGCTCAGCTTCTGTCGCTGATGTGCTACGGCGCATGTGACTCCTTCCTCACCATCAGTGGCTCAGCTATTGGAGTTTCTTCAGACGGGCCTTGACAAAGGCCTCTCTCCTAACACACTACGTAGGCAGGCGGCGGCACTGTCTTCCATGCTCTCCTGGGCAGGCTGCAAATCCATCTCCAGCCATCCAAGGATGCGTAGTTTCCTTAGAGGGGCCACGAATCTGCGACCCCCAACTATCCACAGGTACCCCACTTGGGACCTCAACACTGTCTTAAAGGCCCTTACCAAGGAGCCGTTTGAGCCCTTGAGAACTATCAGTATCCAACTGCTGACATATAAGGTGGTCTTCCTGCTGGCCATAACCTCGGTTAGGAGGATTTGAACTTCGCGCCTCTCCATCAGACAAGACCTCTGTGTCTTCCATGAGGACAGAGTGGTCCTCCGATCAGACCCGACTTTCCTGCCTAAAGTTAATTCAGCATTTCACAGGGCTCAGGAATTAATCCTTCCGAACTTTTGCATGGCTCCGTCTCATCACTTCGAAAAGACAGTGGCACCACCTCGACGTTCAGCGGGCTCTACGTATTTACATAAAGCACACGACGCCCTTCCGGAAGTCGGAGGCTCTGTTCGTCTCGTTTCTACCGAGAAACCTGGGTCACAAAGTTTCTTCTTCTACTACTGGCCGGTGGCTGTGGGCCTCTATCTCCAGGGCGTATGAGAGCCAATCGAGTCCGATGCCCCAAGGCATCACCGCTCACTCCACTCGGAGTGCGGCGACGTCGGCAGCGTGGGCTACCCAAGCTTCAATTGAGGAGATTTGTAGAGGGGCTACCTGGGCTTCCCGCTCTCCCTTTATTAGGAATTATATTATAGGATCGATGTTTTTGCCTCCGCTGAGGCTTCATTTGGCAGGAGGGTATTACAGCAGGTCCATAAAGAATGAGAGTGGAGTTGCCAGACGGATTCCCTCCCAACGGCTGTCCTAGATTTGGCATGTCCCACTTCTGGATGCTTGGAACAGCTCATAGGAGAAAGGGTGTTGGTACTTACCTGAGGCGCCCATTCTCTCTGAGCTGTGTAGATCAACCTCCCTGTATCCATCTGTTAGGAGGTGGCACTATTCGGCCAGCTACATGTTTTGCTTGTATATAGTTAGGCGGGGTCTGTTTACACTTTGTCTTAGCGCTGAGCAGGGGCGGGAGGAGCATTGGGGAGGAGGCGGCGTCTATTAATTAGCCCAGGCTACGTAAGAGGAGTGAGCACCTCCCACTTCTGGATGCTCTACACAGCTCAGAGAGCGGGCATCTCAGGTAAGTACCAACACCCTTTCTACAAATGTCTCTCTCTCTCTGTCTCTGTCTCTCTTTCCCTCCTCCCTCCCTCCTCCCTCCCTCCTCCTCCCTCTCATTTCTGTTTTTGTATTTTACCTTCTCAGGCCAGGCAAGGAGTGACTGGGAGGGGGAGGAGCAAGAGGCGAGCCAGCCAGTGGTGGGATCACCCAACAGGAGCCATAGCAGGGCCTATTTCTGGCTTCCAGAGAGCCTCTGGAGCCTGGGAGGCTGTTTTAGCCTTCCGGAGGCTCAAGGAAAGACTCCGGGCCAGGAGAACCAAGCGGCTCCCCTGCCGTGGTGCAGGAGGCTGACTAGGCCATGCCCATGATGGCCCGCCCACCCAGCAACTGGGGAGAACCCTTTGCTAAAATTTTTTGAAGCCCACCCGTGTCCTATCCATTGGTATATTAAGATAATTTCTAATTTTCCCACTGAATGTATCAACATAAAAGTAACATGATTTTAA
Source organism: Naja naja (assembly GCA_009733165.1). NCBI lineage: Eukaryota > Metazoa > Chordata > Lepidosauria > Squamata > Elapidae > Naja > Naja naja. Next base: position 37,434,512 of record CM019148.1, on the reverse strand, counting down.
AAATTAAATAAGTGTGACTTTTGGGGAGAGGAAAGATGTATCTCCAGCAATTGATTCAACTTCTGTCCCTATGAAGAAAAAAAAATAGAAAACAAATTATTGAAAAGGGAAGAAAAATCAGAAGTGACCTGGTGTAAACACAGCTAAATTACTTCAGAAAGCAACACTATTTTTAAAGGAAAACAAAGGGCAATGATCAAGCATGAGCCGCTTTGTAGCACAATCAAATCAGGTTCACGGTATTAAATATATTATGTTTTAAAACAGAAATAACACGAAGAAGTTGTGTTGTTATTTGTGCAGCCAATATAAACAACTCCTAGGACAAAGAGCTCCTCCACGTGCCTTGTGGAAAAATTACAAGAACACATGTTCCATTAATTTGGCATCCTCTGTATCATCTGCTGGAATTTCAAACACTCCCTCCAGGCTAGCAAGGATAGAGATGAGAAGTTTGTATAAATTTTCTTTTTTGACAAGGAGGCATGTTTCAGCTATCTCCTTCCATCCTTCCACATTGGAGAAATCTTTTACAATAATTTGTTCCAATGTATCTACAAATTGTTTGAGAAAGACAGACAAAGAATATTTTGCTGCTTTTTGTCTCTGAGTCGGTAACTGTTTAAAATGCATACTTTTTGGTATGATTCTAAATTAAATTACAGCAAGCATTCAGCGGGTGTTACTGTCAAGAAAATGTTTAAAGTAGATAAATTTTAATTTGAAGGAGAACTAAGTCCAACTTTGGAATTGTGATTGAAGCATAAGGAAAATCTAACCCTTTCCTCTCTCCATTTTCTAATAAAAATCTCTCCCCTACATTTTAGCTAAGCAGATAATTGCAAGAAAACATATTTACATTCTGTAGAAGTCATAGGGCAGGGGTGTCAAACTCGATTTCATTCAGGGCTGCATCAGGGTTGTGTTTGACCTCTGAGGGCCATGTGTGTGTGTGTGTCTCTGTGTGTGTGTGTGTCTGTGTGTGTGTGTGTGTGTGTGGTTATGGTGGACATTTGACACAAGCTCAAGATGCATTTTCCCTTTCTCTTCTTTCTTTCCACAGTACTTTACTATAACCATTTTCTATCACTTCTACCAGATATTACTGGCAAACATTTATTATTTATTCTCCAAACTACACTAAATTTTTTATTTCTCAATTTATAGAATAGAATAGAATACTTTTTATTGGCCAAGTATGATTGGACACACAAGGTGTCTTGGTATAAATACTCTCAGTACACATAAAGAAAATTATACTCTATTGTTTAATAGTAAATTGCTTTTGCAGGCAGAAAAGATATTTATATATTGTATTTTTATTCAATTAATAACAAAAATACAATAGCATAATGATAATGTAAGATTTAATAGCAGAGGTAAATTTTCATGATAGTAAATAGAAATGCCTGTCAATTATAGATTGTTGATTGTGGATTAAATGGACCTACAGTATGTAAAATCTGGCAT